>PISX010003615.1:0-134508 GCA_004024625.1 Mellivora capensis | reverse complement strand
GGAAGAGATTATGCTGAGTGAAATAAGTCAAGCAGAGAGAGTCAATTATCATATGGTTTCACTTATTTGTGGAGCATAACAAATAACACGGAGGACATGGGGAGATGGAGAGGAGAAGGGTGTCGAGGGAAATTGGGGGGGAGATGAACCATGAGAGACTATGGACTCTGAAAAATAACCTGAGGGTTTTGAAGGGGCAGGGGGTGGGAGGTTGGGGGAGCCTGGTGGTGGGTATTATGGAGGGCGCACATTGCATGGAGCACTGGGTGTGGTGTAAAACTATGAATTCTGTTACGCTGAAAAGAAATAAAAAAAATATTTTTTTTTAAAGATTTTTTTTTAATTTATTTATTTGTCAGAGAGAGAGGGAGAGAGCGAGCGCAGGCAGACAGAGTGGCAGGCAGAGGCAGAGGGAGAAGCAGGCTCCCTGCTGAGCAAGGAGCCCGATGTGGGACTCGATCCCAGGACGCTGGGATCATGACCTGAGCCAAAGGCAGCCGCTTAACCAACTGAGCCACCCAACCTGGCTCCCGAAAATAAATTAAAAAAATATTTTTAAAAAAAGTAAAAAAAAAATAATAGGACATTCCTTAAAATGTTGCTGTGAGGACTGAATGAATTAATGTACATATAAAAGTTATTGTAATGCCTAGTACATTCAAATGTTAGATTTATGTCTAAAGATATATTTGTTCATAGGCCAAACTATTTTTCTTAATCTTCCTTCAGAGGTTTGCTTTTGTACCTTTCAGAAATCTACCAATAATTGAAGGAAAGGAAATCTCCACACCGACTGTGTCTAGTGGTGTATGTTAAGATTCAAAACAGAGCAGGAAGCCACTTTTATCTATTGGATATTTTTCTGAATATTTAACAATGTTCTTGAAGTGTAAGAATATCTAGGAAAAAAGTGAAAATTTTTCACTTTTTGTGATGTAGCTTAGATAAAACTAGCTTACAATGCTAATTGTAAATTTTGTGAAATTTACTTGACACTTTTGACTTGATAATTGCATATAGCAATTGGTAAGTTAATAGTATTTGGGTGATAACCATCTAATTTTTGGCATTAGATAGCTGGCAAATCTCAGCACTGGTGCATTTGATAAAACAACTGAATCTTGACCATTTGAACTTAGTTCTCTGAGAAGGCTTTTTATGAAAGGGGAATTCAGGCAGCTTGGAATTAAGGCAAAAAGCAGAGGACAACCTGGTAGGCAAACAATGCTGAGTGAAATGCATATACCATAGCAGCCATAGGCAGGAAATGACTACAGTTGAAAAGATGGGCATTTTCTAAGGTAAAATGGTCTTTTGATGATACTACCAGGAGCACTGATAAGGCCTGTAAATAAACTAATAAAAGGTTTTGTCCACAACTCAAAAAAACAAAACAAAACAAAACAAAACAAAAAACTAAATTTTCTAATTTAAACTAAATTTAAACTAAATTAAATCTAATTTAAACTAAAAAACTAAACTAAAATTTCAAATTCAGTCTTTCTTTGATATGTATGTAGATATGATATGATATGATATGATATGTAGATAGGTATCTAAGCTACAAGGTAATTAAAACAATTCAAATATAAGCAAGTTTTCATTAGCATGTACCCTTAGGAACTTCTGAGATTTAACATAAATCTTGGCGTATAATTTAGGTTTTCCTCTTCCAAGTATAAAGTTACTAACTATGTAGAATGAGGTGTTGGAAACACCATATAGATGGGGCTATTCATTGACTGTGGATTGTTTTTCTGTTTTATTGTTTTGTCAATTAAGAACCTAAGAGCCTTTGAAGTATTCCCTTCTGATAACTCATTTTGACATAGAGCTGCCAGGCATCATCCATTCCAATAAGAAGTGACAGTCCTAAAATTAAACTATCATTTCCCTATGAAGATTGTAAAGGTGCATTTACTTATAATTAGTATGCATGCCTTGACGAACCAGACATTTAAAGCAGTCTTTCAAATAAAAGGACTAACTATAAATTAATATTTATAAGGCAATCTAGTGCCTGAATTTGACTATATGTATAGAAAGATGATTCCAAAAAGAAAAACAATAAACTAGAGTTATCTATCTTTCAGGGGCAAAAAAATAAATAAATACATAAATAAATACATAAATAAATCGGTATCTGAGCTATTATTTCTTTCTTGATTTGAAGTATTTTGTTTTAGGCTTTATAGTCTTTATTTAGGGAATACTCTTTTGACCAATACAAGTTTTTCTATGTAGACAGATGGTTGCATTGGCTGACTGTTGATGTCTTAGTTAAAATAGCATTGTTTTGAGCAGGGAGCTGAATTTATTCCATTTGTAAAGAGAAGTTGTATTTGAATTTCCTCCAGCTTTAAAATGGATAGATGATGGATAGATAGATAGATAGATAAACAAGAAACATCATTTAGAAAACTCTTCCAAAACCAAGTGGCATCCCTTAAATATGATATTCTAAACCAAAGGGAATACATAATAGCTCTGATAATATTGAACTAGAGAATATTTTTACATGCTTTACCTTTTTATTTTTTGCCTTTTATACAAATGTACAGTATGAAATTACAATCTCATAGCATACTTTTTCAGGCTCCATGTGTCCTACCCTAATCACCCTATTCAACACAACAATTCACTCCCTACTACAAGCTCTCCTTATTCCATATACTACATCTTATCTTTTTCCAAAATTCTATTAGAGATCTGATATGATATATAATTTGCCACTTTTTTATTGTTTATTGACTAAACTCAAAGCCCTCAAAGAGAGGCTATTTTTTTTTAAAGATTTGATTTATTTATTTGACAGAGAGATCACAAGGAGGCAGACAGGCAGGCAGAGAGAGAGGGGGAAGCAGGCTCCCTGCTGAGCAGAGAGCCCGATGCGGGACTCGATCCCAGGACCCTGAGATCATGACCTGAGCCGAAGGCAGAGGCTTAACCCACTGAGCCACCCAGGCGCCCCTGGACAGGCTATTTTTTGACTGGTATTTCCCTAGCATATAATAAGTGCTCAACAAATATTCTTCAAATTTATTCTTTAATTTATTAAAGACAATCTTAAGGTTTCCTAACATTTTGCTTTGTTCTAAACCATATTCTGCCTAGCAGAAAAAAAGTATGTATTGGTAAGAAAGACAAAACGGTTTTAAAAAGTATCTCTGCTTTTTATGTCTTCTAGCCTTTATAGCACACTCCGTTTATGTCACATCATAAGAAAAAGACATGGTGAAAGAATATGCTTGAAAATCACATATAGCTGCAACCATTCTTAATTTTCTCTTATATATATTTTTAGAGAGAGGGAGAGACAGAGTGAGGGAAAGAGAAAAGGGAGGACAGAGGAAGAGGGAGACAGAGAAAATCTTAAGCAGGCTCTATGCCTATTTGTGGAACCTAACACGGGGCTCCCATCTCACAACCCTGAGCTGAAATTAAGAATCTGATGCTTAACCAACTGAACTACCCAGGCGTCCCTCATGACAAATATTGATAAATAAAAAATTAAATATTAAACTATAACCTGATTTCAGGAAAAGCATCTAATTCTCTTTAATTAATGAAAAAACAAAAACAAAAACGATGCCACATCTTACACATTCTATTAGCCCTGATCATTATTTTGTGTGAGTAGCATATGTAGAAATAGAATTTATGCATTAAAAAAAGAATAAAGAGTTCACCTGGTGGGGGGCTTGGGTGGCTCAGTAGGTTAAGCATGGGACATTTGGTTTCAGCTCGGTCACATGAGGATCTCCAGGTTGTGAGACTGAGTACCATGTCAGGCTCCCCACTCACTGCAAAGTCTGGTTCGGACCATTTCTCTGTCTCCTTCCCCCTTTGCCCCTCCTCACTCGTGCTCGTGCACTCTCACTCTCTCTAAAATAAATAAATTAATTAAAACTTAGAAAAAGATAAAAACAAAAAACAAGAGCTCACCTGGTATCAGACCAATGGTGTGATTCAGAAGATATCAGAACCAAGCAAATATCACATACAGTAGAAATGTGTTAACACTGACAATGGTTACTTGAAAAGGAGATGCAGGGACCATGTATCAGAACAAAAGGAGATGATTACGTGGAACATGGTGAATCATGACACACAAGGTGTGGAGAATTTGGGCAAGGTAGATTCTGCAATGTTATTCCAGATTTAAACCAATGATTTCCAATCTGTGTTCAGCAGAGGTCAGGGGACACCTTGGGAAAGCGGATTAGAAGCATGATGGTTAGATCTCTGGCTCTCCGTACCTGTGTTAACCCATTGGAGTAGCTTCACTGTATTGCTTTATAGGATGTGATGCCATGATAGACACGTTTTGAATTGGGTAAGATTAGTAAATTCTTCTTAATAAGATTAATCATTTATGGGGATTTGATGTACAGTATGGTGACTTTAAGGGAAAAATTGGAGATAAATATATATCTATCTCCAATATAAGCCAACACACATAAGCTAGATTGGACATTGACTAGAAAGCCAATAAAAGAAATCTGTATGCCCTCTGGAATTCTTCCAGACCATGAACTATTTCTAGTATTTTCTTAATTCTTTCCTCCTTCCGTCCTCCAACCACTGATATCCCCGTGGTTTCAACTTCTGGGCTTCATAGTACAATATTAATGAACCACCCCCAGTGAGCTG
Source organism: Mellivora capensis (assembly GCA_004024625.1). Classification (NCBI taxonomy): domain Eukaryota; kingdom Metazoa; phylum Chordata; class Mammalia; order Carnivora; family Mustelidae; genus Mellivora; species Mellivora capensis. The sequence goes on along the minus strand of PISX010003615.1, from coordinate 129,855 downwards.
ATAATGATATTATTTTTATAATTATAATTGAAAATGATAATAGTGACATAGCACAGAACCAATAGTTACTAAGAATGCATTTAAAGAGCTTCGAATACATCGTTTTCTTGAAAATCCCTTCATTCCCACCACTACTGCTCACAAGAAGCTTTCTTTTTCAAGCATATTTTGCATAATTTTAATCCACGCAAGACGCTGGCAGAGATACAGTGAGGATGATTTCCTCTAGGCCATGGACCCTTGAAAGCAGAGAGGACACCAATTTTTCCTCAGCATTTCACTTCTTGTATCTCACATGCTGCTTGCATATGGTGCATAAGTAAAGACATCCTGCGTGATTTATTTGACTCTGTAAGTTACCTAGGTGACTGTTTCAGGAAGTCACCTGTGCGATATTACAAGCGTAAAATCATATCATGATCCTTCAGGATTGGTCATGGATAGTTCAGTTCATGCACCTCAAACCTGCACAAGGCGTAGACCTACTTTAATTGACACATGTAACATATTCATAGGTGTTAGTATGTCAGTTTTCATTTTCAGCCTTATCCAGAAACGTGCTCTAGTCCGAAAACGAACTGAAGTAAGTTGCCAAGATAAAAGCAAAAAAGAAGCAAACAACAACAAACACTCCCAGATTTATGCTTTCTTTTCCAAATTCAGCTACTGAAAACAGGAATTTAACTCCACTAAACATGAACAAGAGCTCAAGTTACTGTCTTCAATAGCATATTCAATCCTTTTACAGACACACCTTGGGGGGAAACCAACCCATCTTTAATTAATTTAATTAAAAGCAATTTTGTCAATTAACCTGATAAAATAGAGCTACCTGTGGGCTGTCTGCTGGTGTGCTCCAGAGCCCTGCTGCCTGGCTCCTGCCTTTTGGAAAGCCAGCTGCTAATTATTTGCTGCATTTGCGGACAGTGCTTTTGTTAAGGGTAGTGTATTTGTTGAAGCTTTAACATGTTTTCAGCTGACTTTCAGTATTCTAGCCTTTCCTGTCAAGCTCTATCGGTTGTATGTTGTAACCTCCGCATGCCTTCATTTTCACATGCTCATGATAAGTGTTAGACTTGCTATGCCATGTCAGTAATGTTTTCTACAGATAATTAGAAGAAGTCATAAATATCAATCCTGTCATGTAAGAAAGAAATCGTTTCTCTGCCAACAGAAACACAGATGTACACCGTTCTTGCTGCATAAGCCACATCATTTGATATCACTGTGTGTAAGAACTTTGCTGTACGTTTACTACTCTCTTCCATATAGCTAATAAATTACTTGAAATCTAAATAGTTAATCACTAACAAAAGCAACAGGATTCAGTTTTTGCACAAATTACTGACTTGGCAGGCTAAAGAGGAGCAATAGAAAGGAATCAAGTATCTCTGTATTAAAGGCACAAATTTAGCCATCATATGTTTGGATTAGCAACTACATATATGTTTATTCAGTGGCTCTAGGCAAGAGATGCCAAAGACCAATAAGAATAACTTAACTGAAAAGAGACAAAGTACAGAAGATTCAAAACAAAGCCTTTTTGTCTAAAAGCACTATATTTGTCAATTGGATTTCTATGAATGCTAGAAAGTGAGATGAGCAAAGTGATAGATTATCACTGCTCTTGATTTTAAACATTTGTTTGTTTTATTTTATATTTTGTTATATATATATTTACATAAGATGTGTATAAAAATAAAAATGTATTACACATACTTTGTATAAATATCTATCATTATACACACATATACATATGCTTACATAATCATTTTATGTGGTAGACCATCACTTTCTTTAACACCGGTGATTGAATCAACTAATGAAGAAATAAACAGCTGTCTGATTCAAATAGCAATAGTACTCCAGAGTGTTTTAGAAGAATCACTGTAGGACAAAAGATAAAGAAACTGAGACATGATGAACAGGAGATATGGTAGAAAAAGAGGGGATGAGGAGGAGAAGGAAAGAGACAAGCAAAAGACAGACTTTGACAGCTGTTACAGGGCACCTGGGTGGCTCAGTGGGTTAAAGCCCCTGTCTTTGGCTCAGGTCATGATCCCAGGGTCCTGGGATTGAGCCCCATATTGGGCTCTCTGCTCGGCAGGGAGTCGGCTTCCACCTCTCCCTCTGCCTGCCTCTCTGCCTGCTTGTGATCTCTCTCTGTCAAATAAATAAATAAAATATTTTTTAAAAAGTTATTTGACAGCTGTTACATCAGATGCTTTCAACAAAAGTGATTGAGATTGGCAAAATTAGAGAACAGCTCTTCAATAAAATTATGCAAAATAGGTATTTTGAACAAAAAGCTTTTTTTGTTGGCAAAAATGAATTCCTTCAATTACTTTTAAGACTAAAAACTTAATATGCTTGAGATCCAAAAGCTAGATAGCTAGATAACAAATGAGAACTAAAAATAATAATAATAAAAAAAGAATGTGGAAAACATGACTCCAAAACATGATTATATGAAAAAAAGAACTTTTACCTTTTATAAATGATTATTGATTCTTAGACATGATTTATAAACTGATCAGTCTATTGTAAAATCACAGAGAATCAGTTAGGGAAATAAGAGAAATAAGAAATGATGAAAATTACTGAGGCTAATGTAAAAGAACATTTAAATGAATACCTAAAGATCTAGCTGACCAACAACGATGGGATCTTGACGTCCATCTTAACTACATTTGTACTTTGCACTATCCATCATAAAGTCAAAGAATTCCATGGCTATGAAAAATAAGTCCAAAACCTAAAGTATACCAAAATCAAGAAAATTATAAGTAGTAAACATTAAATATATCTCACGCAAAAAACTGTATTTTACAGAATTTTGTTGCCTATTTTTATTGTAATTGATTCATTTGAAATGAAACTATTTAAGGCAAGTCATTGCCTTCAAATAAAGGAAGGCTTATTTCTTAATTTTTATTAGCAGATGCCTCGAGTCAGTAAAAAGTACCTTATGTTTTCTCAATTATTATTTTTTAGAATGGTATAATAATTATAAAGACCTATGTGAGGCTTTACCATTCTCTTTCTTACTTTTGTCCTCAGGTCTACATAGTTTAGAATGCATTTATTCTATACTGCAGAGTCATTAAAAATATAATTTCCTTAATCTAATTTATTATTTCAGCAGGTCTGGGGTGGGTCTGAGGTATCTTTATTTTTAAAGATCTCCCAGGAAATTGTATGCACCTTTCCCACATTTTTTTCCCACAAACTTTTCTTTGTTAAAACAATGGTTTAGAAAGAATGCCCCCAACTAAAGGCTCAGTTTCCTTAGAAACTAAGCCTTTGTTCACTTAAGAACATATTTTGAATATATGGCTTTATCAATATAATGAATTATAACTTATTCTCTTTAATGTTTCATATAACTCAATTTTATGAATATAATATTAATTCTTTCATATGCTACCTTTTGAGGTCATTCACGTTATCTCCTATTACTTTTCTCTCTCTGTGTGTACACAATGTTGCAAACCATATGACTTACATATATTTTTGTTAATTCATAAGTATATTTGTAGGATATATTATGAATATTGAAATTATATGAAACCTACTGTTTTGATAGAAATTATCAAATTTCTCTATCAAAAAAAATCCTATCTTCAACATGTGAACATTTTTTCCCCCTTAAGTTCTAAGCTGAATATGATGGTCCTTTTAACTATTGCTTTTGCCAGTTTGAGAAGTTAAAAAACAGTGATCTCTTTTATTATATAAATTTGTATTTCTCCAATTATGAAAACTTGTATGCTATAGGTTAGAGTTATTTTAATATGTTCCCTCTATTCATAGGGTCTTCCAAATTTTGAAGCTCTCTTCTTGTGAATTTTAAGTGTTCTCTGTATCAGGACATTAATATATTTCATGAAATAAACATTTACCAGAGGGGCGCCTGGCTGCCTCAGTTCATTAAGTGCCCAGCTCTTGGTTTTGGCTCAGCTCATGATCTCAGAGTCCTGAGATCGAGCCCCACATTGGGCCCCATGCTCAGAGGTGAGTCTGCTTGAGATTCTCTCTCTCCCTACCTTTATGCCTTCCCCCCGTTTGTGCACGCACTCTCTTTCCTTCAAATAAATAAGTAAATAAAATATTTTTTAAAAAGTTATCATAAGTTTAAAAATTAAGGTGCTGTGAGCATGAAGTTCTCAATTCCTGCCGACATGGAGGAGAAAGGGGATGAATTTTAAGAGTGTATTTATATAAAAGGAAGTGAAAACTCCAATGAGCATCTCATCAATTTGCCTTTAACTAATGTTCATCTCCTGAAAAGAGATGTATAAAGATGGGGAAAATTTCCCCAAATTCTCCTTTAACAAGAGGTAAGAGCAGCACTCTGATTCAGTCTTCTTCCCAGTGAAGAAAAACAGACCAACACACCTAATGTCTATAGGAGTCGAGGATGGCTTTGTGTGCCCCTAAATATCCACTGGAATAATGTAGGAAATTTCAACCTCAGATCACAGTACTATTTAGAAGGGAAACTACTTCATTTTTTCTGCTTTTACACTAGTGAGTTTTGATTTTCATTATCATGTAACTTATTTTTTCTCTACTACCATTAGCTAGCTATTAGCTGTTATTTAATATACCATTTGAAATGTATTATTTTATTTCTAGTTAGAATTGATAATAATAGTAGTAACTTATAAGTATGTGATAGACAATCACTTTATTTTTCAATTCCTAGTCACTTTATTTTTCAATTCCTTTCAGTCTCACAGTAGATCATTGTGGTGGGACAGAAGCTCGTGATTTATGCACAATCCCTTGTTGTATACCTATGATGAAGTAGTCTGATCCATTCCTAGGTCAAGAATTAAGCATTATTCTGACATTCACAATTACATACCATCTTTGATTAACTTGTAACTAGTGTCTAAATATTATAGATCTCACTGTACAATATGCAAGACTGGAGATATTTGACACACATTTATGAACTCCGTGAAGATGTCCTCTTTGGCAAATCTGATTCAAGATGTCCAACTTAGACAAGACAAGATATTCTAATATACAAGAAAACCAAATGGAATTTCACACATGAGTAGAGACTAACACAGAATAGCAGAAGTGTGTTACACTGTTTTTTTGTTTTGTTTTGTTTTGTTTTTCTGGCTATATACTATGTAGTCAGTCTTACTCAGGTGCAGGAGCCTTTCTAAGCCTCCAAAATCCTTCTAGGTTTATAGGTCCTGGCCTTTAATTCCCAAGTGATTTCAGATGTCTTGGATTATCTATCCAAAGTGCGACACCTAGGAAGCAAATGATGAGAAATCATGTTGGTTTCTGTTGAACATTGATTCTAAATGGAGAATGACCATCAGGGAGGACTCTAGTTTCTTGGCATCTTTGGGTGCCAGCAAAGACTGTGTTTGTTCATGAGGAGTCTTGTGCTCCTGTTGTGTGGTCCTTCCTTTCTCTCCTTCCTGATGTCAATGAGGTCTGAACAGAGAAAAAATACTGACCAAGGATGCATCCAAATCTCTAGTCCAAAACTCAAGTGTATATCTTTTAAATGTTAATTTTCAAGAACTCATTTCCCTTTTCCCTGCTTCATAATTGAGTTTTCCCGACAAAACAGTAAATAATTCATGTCTGGGTATTTGTACTGGAAAATTGGGTTGAGGAATCTTTAGTACTCAAAGGAAGACATTTGGTGAATGCAAGAACAAGGGATAATACTGAGGCTAGTATTTTGAAATATTTGCAATCACAAATAGAATGCAACAGATAAAAGACTTCGTGATGTTACAGCCAAATTTATGTAAGAAGGAAAAGAGGTGTCAAGGAAAGATTCACATAAATTTTGGCAGTCGAACACAAAAGGTGCAGGGCAAAAAATATATATATATCATTTTATAGAAGTGAAAATTAACAACTTTTTGTAGCATGATACTTAGAAAGATCATACTTAGAAAATCATACAGTATTTCTCATTCTAGGTCCATTTATGTTATATTTAACTAATATTCACTCCAAATTTTTATTTTATTTTTTGGCTTATTATTTCCTTCAGAGCTATTATAGAATCGTTTATGTTTTTCACCTAGTCTTCAATAGATTGATACTAAACTAAATGGGAGGTTTTGCTAATGTTTTAAAACTCTTTAGTAGTGAGTTTCTAAATCTATTAAACTGTGACCAGAAACTAAATTCTGTATTATTTTTATCAATTATAGGATATATCTTTAATATTTTATAGGCATTAGAAAAGGTACATTAATTTTAGGATATACATTTTTATTTAACTTTTAGGTATCTATAAACCAAATCTTAACTTAAATGCATTCAAACGCAATTCAATTATATTATTTACATTATCCAAATATTCTGTACTTAATACATATTTATCTACCTATCTTTCTAGTGATACAACAAAAGCTCAAAGTAAAATGAAGTTTTAAAATATTCTATACTGACTGACTTGAATGTATATACATGCGATTTTACATATATGTCTATATAAATCTTTTTTAATTTTCTCATACATTTTTATATTAAATCACTTTGTTACATAATCAACTAATTTTTATTTTGAAATGTATTATGCCTGAGATTAGTATTGCCTCTTTTATTTTTCTTTGTATTTGCATAATATATTTTGCTCATCTCATGAAATATAAATGAGAAATATAGAAATGTAGATGTGTTATTTTGAGCCTCAAATCATTAGATTTTATTTCTTATATTAATCAAAAATATTTTCTTTTTACTAAGAGGACAACTCACTTATCAGCAAAAGTGTTCTTTATGTTTTCATTCACTATTTTAAAAATATTTTCATATTTTAATGTCTCATTGATACTTTTATTCTTCTTTTCCTGACTATGTAAAAACTAAAAATTTTAAAAGATTGACGCTCATCTTTGTCTTGTGGTCAGGGCTCTAAGGAAATTTCACTGTGCACTGTAACCTGTATTTAGCAAGTATGTTCTGTCTGGTTCAAAACATGTATGTTTGCAGTCTCATCTTCATAAAAATCTGTTTTTGAAGGTAGAAAATAAAAAATCTGATAAATCAATTTATTTTCAGAAAAACATATAGTAGCAGATGCTAAAAGTTCATGTCTCATTTCTTCCTATTAACTTAAGTGTCAGTTTAAGAGATGACTTTTCTCCTCCATAGAATTTATCTCTTAACCCAGTAATCTCGACTGGGGGAAACTTTTACTTCCTTGAGAAAGTTTGTCAGTATCTGGAGACGTTTTCGTTTGTCATGACTGGTGAAAAGTTGCTCCTGGCCTCTAGAGAGTAGAGGTCAGGGATGCTGGTAAATATTCTATACTGCACAGGACCACAAAGAATCATCCGTCAAAACGTCAGCCATCCCTAAATAGAGAGCCCCTGCCTTACTCTAACATCTGATCTCTAACATTAGAAATATTCCGTAATAAAAAAGAGATTTTCAGCTCAGAAACTTGAGATCCTCAGTGACAGTTTCTGGTATTTATATACATCATCCTAGATCAATTAATAAGGAATGAAAGTTAAAGTAAAAAGAAAAATTGCCTTAGTTTCTTTCTCTCTGTTATGGCTGAATTGTGCACCCTCAAAATTCATATGTTGGTCTTCACTCCCAGTACCTCAGAATGTGACTATATTTGAGAAAAGGCCTTTAAAAAGGTAATTAAGGTAAAATAAAGTCAAATGGGCAGGACCTAAGCTGGCAGGTGTTCTTAGAAGAGGATATTAGGACACAGACACATACAAAAGGAAAACCATGTGAAGACACAGGAAGAAGGTGGCCATCTACTTAGTCAAGGAGAGAGTGCATCAGAAGAAACCAACCCTGCCGATCCCTTGATCTTAGATTTCTAGACTCCAGAACTGTGAGGAAATACATTTGTGTTGTTTCAGCCACCTAGTCTGTGGTACTTCGTTGTGAGTGCTCTAGCAAACTCACAAAGTCTCCCTATAACCAGATCCCCTTGTCATGTACATTTGAGTGTCTCCCATGGCTTGCTTTAAAGATGCCTCTAATAAGCATGATCAGAACAGTCCTAAAAGGTCTGGCCGATGAGGTTTGCTTGTTTTTGCTGCTCTTGGAAGCACTGTAATCATCTTCATGTGAACAACCCTGGGGTAGCTTGCTGCTGGTGAGAAACACAGAGCTCAGCAAATACATAATCCCATTCACCAGCCCCGTTTTCCCCAAACAATAGTCATCCAACATGCAGAAATGGAAGCACTTGGATGAGCAGAGATTGCTCAGCAGAGCACAACTCAAATTCCGAATCCACAGAATCTTAAGTAAGCCACAGGGATTTGGACGGTCTATTATGGTGGCAAAACCTGGTTGTCAGGTATTTAATAAAAATTTACAGGTTAAGGGTCAGTTTCCTTAGATTTTAGTTTCTGCAACAAGACTTAGATTCTGTTGTTAGTGCTCTAACTAGGAAAAGCCTACTGGTTGCTATTGCCATCAGCAGACTGGACACTTTTCTTAGTCCTTTGTTGTAAATCAGATAATTTCCTTGAGACTACAGGATTCAGCAAATGTAGGCCAATACCCAAAAGCCATTAGACTATGGATATTACCAAGGGGAAAATAGGATGCCTTCAATACTCAGATAAGTGCTAAACTAAACTCAAAAGACTGATTATAACAAAAGTTGGGGGAGTACACTTTTGATACCATTTATTCTATTGCACAGCTTGACACAGTGTACTATAGTGTGCCTATAAATCAGCTGTAGCAAATTATTTAATGATGCATTAACTGTAGAATTTCACATACATTACTGTTCTTTAGCCAATGTTGAGTGCTTTTTCAACAGCTTAATCCATCCCTGAAGTACTGGAGCACACACAGTCATCCATCATTCCCAGACAGACAGTTTGATCTGCAGTTTTCTTATATTCTTTTATTTTATGTAAAAGTAGCCCTATCAATAGGAGGTCAGATACTCAATTAGAACTTCCATTAAATATACGCATAAAAGACCATGCAAAAGGTGTGTCCTTAATCCTTCTTTAAACTTATTCATTGACTTGTTCTTCACTCTTCCTCTACTACCCCCCCACCCCGTGTAACTGAGAGGTAAAAATTTAAGCAAAATAAAACTAGGAGTTAGTTATAAAAAGATAACTTGAAAGAAATGACTTTAAACATTATCGTAGGACATATTTAGACAGGGATAATGTAATAGCTTGAGTAAAACCCAATCAAAATTTGTTTCTTAGAAAATTTTGCATCATTAAGTTTGTTGTTTGCATTAATTTAATAAACCAAACAAGTTTTACACACATCCTAGGTAGGTATTAAGTAGACAATGTATTATTGGAGCTTTCATTAAACAAGGAGGACTAAAAATGCTTATTTATCGCTACTCCCTTCTGAAATTTAACTAAAATGATGGTAATTAAATATGAAAGTTACTAATCCACAAGGAACCTTTTAAATTAAATCGGGGATTAGAGTTTTAATTTTGAATTCTGAGAATACGGATATTGCTTTCCTTCAAATGCTTACTGCAAAACCTAGTAGCTATCCCGAACTACTCTTTCTCCCAAACCCCACATAAAATCCATCAGAAAATCTTTTTAACTCAAGCTTTAAATTATATCTGACTTCTCACATACCCACCGTGGTGCAAAACACTATCGTCTTTCATCTAGATTATTACAGTTGCTTTCTAGCTGGTTTCCCGTCTCATACTCTTATTCCTTCCTATAATAGCAACAGGGAATTTAAAATGAAAGTCACAGTATTTCAACTATCTTCTCAAAATTCTCCAATGTGAAGATATTCTACTGGGCACAGAAGAACTAGTCTTAAGTGGCTGGTGAGACGAATTCTGATCTGGACTTCTCTCCCTCCTCCTTTCCTCTAGCTTCCTCTACTCTATGTCTTATAACATACCTGAGGTCCTGCCTTAGGTTTTTGTTGTATTCTTCTATCTCTCTGAAACATTTCTCTCTCGAAACAGTTCACTTTCTCCTTTCTGCAGGTTTCTCCTATTATCCCAATATCAGCAAGGCCTTCTTCTGCTTGCCAGCATGAAATAACACATCCTCAACTCCACTCTGACCTTATCCCTTAGTCTGCAGTATTTTTCTCCACAGTACCTGTAATTATCTGATTTTTTTATTGTTGTTGTTGTTGTTGTTTCTTTCTAATTGTCTGTCTTTCCACATTAGTATTTAACTGCCATGATTACAGGGACCTTTTCTTGTGTATATTGGTCTACATCCAGCATATAGAAGAATGCCTGGTATTTAATAGTAGGAATGAATGTAAGTTTATGAAATGATAAAATAAATAATTACATTGCAATATATCATATCTGGAATGTTCTCTACCACCAACATCTTTCATTCTGGAAATCTTCACTTTGTCTTATTTCTAGCTTGTCTATTTTCTGAATCACTCCCTTCACTCTTAAAACTTCTGCCTGCTCTTAACTTCACCATCTCAGTCCATCTGTGGACGAACTCCACTATTCTGTCAATTTTTTGTCATCTCTTTGCTGTAGATACCAAAGAAAGACCCTATGGTTCGCCTTCTCAAAGATATCATCATCAATAAACTCGGGTTATGATCCCTGGGTACTGGGATCAAGTCCCTCATCAGGCTCTCTGCTCAGTGGGGAGCCTGCTTCCCCCTCTCTCTCTGCCTGCCTCTCTGCCTACTTGTGATCTTTCTCTGTCAAATAAATTAATAAAATATTTTAAAAAACAAAACAAAAACAAACAAACAAAAAAAACAAGAAAACAAATAATAGAGATAACTGAAAGTAAAGAAGCAGGTATTTTCAAACATTTCCATGAAGAATCTGAGAAGGGATAATGAAACAAACAAACTACGCTCTTTGGATTTGGAACCAATAAAATCTGCACTCTTGTTTCATATAATAAACCCATTGGTTGTCTTCTTCTGTGTCTTACCTATTTTTGCATATGGAATTGCCATATTACAAATTATAGCTATAGATCCCACCACTGACATGATGGAAAACCCGTTATCATACTAGAGACATAAGTGTCTCAAACTATGAGGAGTCTTAAAAAGCAAATGAAAATTGATGCTTCTTGTATGCTAACTTATGGTTTCCAGTTAATAAGTTCTAGCCTTGTTATGGTCATTTTCCTTGTTTTAGGAAATGATCCTGTCATATTCCCTAACGTGTGAGGGGTCTATCTACTACCAGTTTCCCTGGGACCAAGGTCTTGTCTAACTTTTCATGTTCCATTAACTAGAAAATGCTGTGAATTTTACTTTGTATTACAGGTTTTCGTCAACTTTTGCCAAACCTAGTCGGTGCCAAAGATACGCCTATATTGCCCTCTGGTCACTGCTTGATTCAATCAGTACCTTTCTGACTCTTGATTTGCTCCCAGAATCTTTGACGTGTCTGATCTTCAAGACCTTTCTATTCCTGGGCATGCCACTCTATACCCAATTCTGGTCATTTGTTCTTCACTTTTATCATAATTTCTAATCTACATTTCATCTTTAAACTTCTATTCTATACAAACAAACAAACAAGCAAACTTCTGTTCCATTCTCCTCTTTTTGTCCTCTTTTCCTCTCAGATGTATCCTCCCCCTGCCCCTTAAAGGTATGCCTTTCACCTTACATCATGTTTCCATCATTTCTTTTCTTGTCTAGGAAAAAAAAAAATTCTCTTTTCTCTTTCTCCCTGCCCTTTACTTTATCTGCCCCTATAAATACAGCCATCTCCACTTCTTCCCTAAACTGAATTCAAAATAATTTCTCTGAATACAACTACCTGCTATGAACTTCTTAATTATCTCTTGTCCTTCTTGACAGGACAGTCTGTAGTCTTTGTTTCTATTTTCTTCTCAAATATTAATACAGTCAGTCCTTAATACATCACAAGAGGCTGTCCTCACCATCCCATTCTACAGTTCAACAAACATTCCTCTCAAAGTAATTAATGTCCTTATTATCTCCAAGATGGTCAATGACCATTGTTTAGTTTTTGTTTTTTTCTGTTGTATTTAAATTGTGTCTTATTTTTAACATTATTTTATTCCTCAGCTTCATAGTCTATATACTTGAGGTTTTCTTATTCCATAGACGGCTTTTTTCTTATGCATCTCTGACATCTTTTCTGCCTTATTATAGCATTCTTTTCCTTATCTAATACATAATCTTTAGAGTTTTATTTTAAGTCCTTGTTCTCTTTACAATTTTTTTCACTGAGCTATATCATTAGCCTCTTAGTTACATAGAGATGGTAGTTGAGCGTAATGAACAAGTGTATATATCACAATTCTTTTTTCAAGTTCTGTGATTGGATGGCATAGGATTCTGGAGATAATTAACTAGATATACAATGACATGGCACATTTACAATAATCATATGAAAATCTGTCACTTTCCCACAAATGAGCTCTTTATCTTAGCATCACTCTTAGTAATTGGCATGTGTCTTATTACAATTACCTAGGATTAATACTTAGGAGTCATGTCTTACTTTCTAAGTTTGTCATATTACATATCCTAATAATTGTCAAAATCTATAAATTCTGCTTTCTGGTAAATTGCCATTACCCTGATCTAAATTATTATCACATTTTTGTTGGGTTGTTTAGTTTCTTTTGGGGGGGGACTTAATTAGTTTCTTAAATTACATTAGGGCCTCCACTATTTACTGACACACCTTATATATAAACACCTCCAAACAATTACCACTCCTTCTTACTGATTATAATATTAAAGTTTGCCTTGGTTCATGGTTTGCCTTTTTTTTTAAAAGATTTTATTTATTTATTTGATACAGAGGTAGTGAGAGAGCATGAGCGAGGAGAAGGTCAGAGGGAGAAGCAGACTCCCCGTGGAGCTGGGAGCCTGATGCAGGACTCGATCCTGGGTCTCCGGGATCATGACCCGAGCTGAAGGCAGTCGTCCAACCAACTGAGCCACCCAGGCGTCCCATGGTTTGCCTTTTTAAAAATCTTTTTATAACCTTTAGACTCTCAACAATCAGTTATTAATGGACCTTTTGACAAGCATTATGAGTTCTCTCTCGTAATCACTCCTAGACCAGTCGAACTTATCAGTCCTTAAGTATCTGTGTACTTTCACATATTTGCTCATTATGGTTATTTTTACTGAAAGTCTTTCCCGGTAATTCATGTGTTATCTCAATCTCTCAAACTTATACATTCTTCAAAACCTAGCTCTGTCACTTTCTTTATAAAGCCATTCCTCGTTTATTACTTATTGATATATTTATTTTTCTACAAATTTTCATGACACTATCGTGCATCTTTTTGGGCATTTGTTGAACTGTTCTTTCTTAAGGTTCATGCATTCTTTTGAAAAATATTTATTAATCCCTTCATTGTCTTCTCAATGAGGCCTATTCTACCCACCCACTTAACATTACAGTCCTTTTCTCATACTCATGAACTTATTTACTCTTTTCCCAGCACTCATCAATTTCCAAAATACCACACATTTATATATTTATTGTGTTTATTGTATACTATCTTTCTTTTGTGCACTGTGTTGAACACTTTATGAATGCAGAAATTTTTGTCTATTTTTTCACTAATATATTCCAAAATCTAAAATTATGCCTAGCAATGAGTAGACATTCAACAAAAATTTGTTGAATGAATGAGCACTGACTCTATTCCAAGTACAGTGGGCACTGCAGTAAATAAAACAGACAAAATTCATGGATCTCTTATTCAGGGAATTATGCTATAGGGAGGGAAATTGATAGTAAATACAAAATTAACCTAGAATCAAACATTTTGAAAAGGAAAAGAACAACTTACCTGCACAAATGACATGTAGGCTGAACCCTGGAAGATATACAGATGTTATTCTTCAATGAGCTGTCGATGTGAAAAAATTGCACATGTGAAAACACTAAGCTCTTTAAAATTTTTATTCAGCTTAAGTGATGTGAGGAGTATGTCCACAAAGGGATTAGAGAGGAAAGCCTGGGTCATATCATACAGGATGTTTTTCTAAGAGCACTGAGAGATCATTACAGAATTTTAGAGCATTGGAAGTATAGTAATTGTACTCATGTATTTGAAAAACCACTGTGACCGTTCTATAAGGAATGGATTGGAGAAGAAAAAGGGTTAATTAGATAAAATCCTGCCTGGTAACCTATTATAACAGTTCATGTCCAGGGATGGTGACTCTGGTTAGGATGGTAACCCACGGAGAAAAGTGAAAGATAGTAACTTGTATTTTAAAAAGATATTTAAAAAGTGAAAGATAGTAACTTGTACATGATTTTTCTCAATGAACATTGCAAACAACTTGAGGGCAAGGACAGTGGTGGATACATTTTAGTTATTGTCTGGGATGGCGTCTTTATGTTAAGGGAACATTAGATTTGGATTCAGCTATACCAGAATTTGTAGTTCACTTTCCTTGTTTTTAAGCTATGTAGGTTGTTTTTTTTTTTTTTTAAGATTTTATTTGTTTATTTGACAGTCAGAGATCACAAGCAGGCAGAGAGGCAGGCAGAGAGAGTTAGAGGGGGAAGCAGGCTCCCCACTGAGCAGAGAGCCCGATGTGGGTCTCAATCCCAGGACCCTGGATCATGACCTGAGCCGAAGGCAGAGGCTTTAACTCACTGAGCCACCCAGGCGCCCCAAACCTATGTAGTTTTAGTAATACTCAGCTCTTTAAACCTCGGTTTCTCTGCGTATATATTGAGAGTGATATCATACCATTCATGGAACTTTGGTAAAGTGTAAATTATACATGTAAATCTCCTAACAGAGATTGGTTAACAGAGATTGTTATCTCTGGCCCTCAATAAAAATGCTCCTTTCATGGACTACATAGTTCTTTGAGTGCTCTTTCTGCACTCATATTCACTCAAAAAAATTGTAAATATTGGTAACAATAACTTTGGGGGAACTTTGATTTCCTTTTCAAAAATTCAAGTAAACAAATCTTTAAATTATGTTAAAAATGAGCTTAAACATTCTCAAATGATTACAGACATTCAAAACCATGATTGGAATAATAAGATATCTAAAATAAATAAGTTATCTACTAAATTTAATTTATCTATGCTTTAAATGACACTTTTTAGTTTGCAGATCACTACTCTTTCCACAGTTTACTGAGTTTTATCTTCCAGTTTTCATTTTGATATATCTTTCTGGGTCAAAAACAGAACAGATAATTACTTCAGGACATACATATGAAATTTATTAAGTGGACTTAATTACATTACTTTGCTAGCAATTTACTAGCGATTTTTAAATAAACATTATTTTTCTGCCTGCATCTTTGTATATCTTCTAAAGTTATACATGCCTCATATATCCAATAATTGAATAATCCTTTTTTTTTTAATTTTATAAATGAGCAACCTGAGTTCTAAGGTGATTAATTGCTGTGCTCAACATTACAGTTCCTTGATGTCAAAGTTTATTTAGTCTTCAATTTCTATGTTCTCATGCCTTTTGGCTACACCAACTATTTCTTTTACATTATTTCCTTACTGACATATAAACTCTTCCACTGATGTTATATTCCAGATAATCCAGAAAGATTCAGTGGCAGCAAAAAGAGAAAGAGAGAAGGAAGGGAGGGAGAGGAGAAGAGAAAAGGAGGGAGAAATTGAAGGGGTGGGAGTTTCTG
The DNA here is from genome assembly GCA_004024625.1 of Mellivora capensis. Lineage (NCBI taxonomy): Eukaryota > Metazoa > Chordata > Mammalia > Carnivora > Mustelidae > Mellivora > Mellivora capensis. The sequence goes on along the minus strand of PISX010003615.1, from coordinate 114,240 downwards.
GCTACAAGCTATGAGACTCCGAATGTTGCCGGTCACCTTCAGAAGCTAGGGAGAGGCAAGGGAGCACTTCTTTCCTAGAGTCATGGGAGAGATTATGGCCCTGCTGACACTTTGATTTTGAAATTCTAGCTTCCAAAACTCTGAGACAATAAATTTATGTTGTGTTAAGCCACCCAGTTTGTGGTGCTTTGTTGCATCAGCCCTAGCAAACTCATCCTGTCATTATCGTCATCCTCTTCTGAACAGTTTCGTAGCTAAGAATGACTGCTAAGGGTCTCTGTTGTAAATTTGTGATTTTTGAACTGCTTCCAAAAACTCCCATAAGGGGGGAAACTCCTAATGCATCAGATTTGAGAAATCTCCGTTGTTGCAAGAAGGGCTTGATCTTTTTCACCAGAATATAAAGAAAAGATAATTTGTTCAGGGATATGTAGATTTGGAAGTTTCAAAACTCATTATGACACCTGAGGAGAGTTCTGAATCTTTGCTGGGTCTGCAGATTTCCAGTGAACATCTGGCTTGGAAAAGAGGAAAGAAATGCCTCAACTGATTACCAGGATCAAGAAATACCATTTCAGTGATCAAGCAGACCATATGGAGATTGTTGAAATATTAAATTATCAGGTCATTGACTATGCTTTTTTTATTATTATTATGGGCACAATTTATAATCATTATCTTTATCATGAGGTTTAGACTTACATATATTGATTGATCATAGAAACTTTGAGAAACACATGTGAATAAGTAATACAAACCAAAGTATCGGGGAAAAATCTTCTTTGGCTATCCACATGGAAACATTCAAGTTTTGATTTAACCTCATTTGATTGTAGTATGGCCTGTAAAAATATGGGGCACGCTTTTAAATGGCACCTATTTAAAATGACATGCCAATGAAACATGGCAAAATGAATCTCAGGGGAAGACAACTTAATAAGACTATAAATTTCTCAATATAAATTTAAATGAAATGCCTTACGGGATCGTGAAGGATTGCTGGTTAGCCCCTGGCTATCAGGGAAATGGTGGAAAGGTCCCATGAGAACAAGAGCTTCTGAGAAAGGAAGGTTTTCTGTAAAAGGGGGATGTTATGTTGGGAAATTAATCTCAGCAGGAAAACCTAAAAGGGTCGAATTTAATGGGTTTTTGATAACCCTTATGTATATATGTGGTATTACCTGGCTTTGAAGAACATTCTCTTTGTGTAATGGGCTTTGATATAATTTACAACTGCCACTCATTTTTTGAGTTATAAGTGGTATATTTTCCTAACCACCCCAGCACTGACATGCTGTGTGTCAAATCAGAAAATGTTTCATTTCCTCTAAAAAGAAAATGCTTTCATCAAAAACTGTTTCTTTCCAGAGAAATACTTGCAACACACATTTCTGACATACATTTTGGGGAAAAATTCCTTTTTTATTATCACAAAAAGTCACTTCAGGCTGTGCTGAGGTATTGATTAATACTTGCCCGGGTGACACTGAAGGTACTCATGTTTCACTGTGCTCTCCAGACAGGCATTAATCGCTTCCAACACACCATGTTGTCATTTCTACTCCCAGGTTGGAAGCACTTAAAAAAAAAAAAAAATGCATCAAACATGGAGTAAAAAACACAGCAAGAAAAAAAAAAAAACAAGTAGAAGTTGAAAGGACTATCGCTTTACTCAATTTTTTTTACCTGATTTATTTAAATGATTGCTGAATTAAGAGTGCTACGCCAACAGGAAAGAAAAGCTTTTTCAATCTTTTGTCTTCAAGTGTTAGTAGATGTTACATTAAAAATGAAGTGAAGATTAACATAACTTGCTGGAAATTTACAGGAAAAGTAAGGCTTATTGTTAAAGTTGTCCTTGACTATAATTTTAGGGAGCATGTTAAGTCTTTAGTCTCTATTTGTTTGATCTGAACAAGTTGTTTGACAGTGGACCTAGGCAGTGATTAGGGTATGGAAGCCTTTGGCCATGCTTCTATGTAGGATTAGCTAAAAAAAAACATAGCCATTCAGGCATAATTTTCAGGATTTTTTCTTTGTACTCCCTTGAATCAGCTGTTAAACTTTCTTCTTTTCACACTGTCCAGATGACTAATAATATCAGGAAAAAGTATGACTGATATTAATGAAGATTGATAGAATGGTTCCTGTGTACCAGACATTAAAATAAGCATCTTACAAATACCGGTTTGTTTACTTCTTAGAATAAGCCTGAATTTTATTTTAATATTGTCTCTAGTTTACAGATATTTAACAAATTAATATATACAGAAATTAGATAAATTTACCAAAAAAACACTAATTAATGAGTGGAAGAACCAGAGTTTAAACCCAATTATGTCTGATTACTTTCACTACACTCTCAGCCACTACTCTGGGGTATCTTACCCATAGCGCCTTGAATCCTTTAGGTACTTCATGGAGCAAAGAACCATTATCATGAACTTTATAAGTCCATGAATAATGAAATTTCTTGATTCATTAAAAAAGTGTTGGGATGACACTCAAGAAAAATTTTTATATGCATATTACTTCAGCCATTTGGGCCGTAAATAATTCTTAAGAAAAAAAAATCATTCTTAATGGAAAACAAGAAGCATTGTCATATGAAAGGTGATTTTAACTGGATTGCCTACAAATATGTCCCTTGGTCAAATCTACACTTCAAGTTTTATTCTTCAGGGGCACCTGGGTGGCTCAGTGGGTTAAAGCCTCTGCCTTCGGCTCAGGTCATGATCCCAGGGTCCTGGGATCGAGCCCCACGTCGGGCTCTCTGCTCAGCTGGGAGCCTGCTTCCTCCTCTCTCTCCCTGCCTGCCTCTCTGATTGGTTGCAATCTCTGTCTATCAAATAAATAAATAAAATCTTTAAAAATTTTTTTTATTCTTTTAAGATCCTATAATAAAACATAGTAAAGACTGAATGTTTTTACCAAATAAATAAATAAACAAAAGTCTGCACATAGAACATAAGAGAAAGAGCTTGTTGATGACAGTTATCATTGATCTGGATTGCTTTCAAACCAAATACAGCAAAGGATATTTTTTAAAATACTTATTTATTGATTTGAGAGAGAGAGCACGCACAAATGGGGGAGGGGCAGAGAGAGAGAATCTCAAGCAGACTCCCACAGAGGGCTGCGCCTACATGGGGCTGGATTGCACAACCTATGAGATCATGACCTGAGCCAAAATCTAGAGTTAGACACTTAACTGACGGAGCCACCAGGCTCCACTGCAAAGGATATTTTTTTAAGGGTTCGAACATTTCATGTTTTGATCATATCCAGGCTTACACTGTTGTGAACTATAATGAGAGAGAGGGAGAGACAGACAGTGAGAGGAAGGCACAAAGCAAGTCTTTATCTAAAAAATTAGCTAAAATATTATAATATCACAGTCACTACTTTTATAAATTGTTTGATCTTTCTGTTTGCTAACTATAATTTTCTAACTATTCCCAATTTACCTTGAGGTTGATTGTCATGAAGAAAGCTTTAATTTATAGTGATCGTGTTTTAATAATGAAATAGAATATGAAAGTATATGTCATATGGGATGATAACATATTAAATATGCAATAATCATATACTTAAGAGTAGGCACTCTCCAGTGGGGCATAACAGAGTAATGGGCAGTGAATGTGGTTCATCCCTTCTTTAGGTAGTAAGAGAGTACATTCACTGTAGAGAATTTAAATACAGTAATAACAGCAAATAAAGGTTGTTTTGTTTTTCATTATTACCATATTGCAATTCCAAATAATGTCAATAATAAAATATTTTTGATATGCTACTTTTTTCCTTGCTATTCCACTGATACTCTACCATAAAGATTTATGAACAACAGGTAATACTTATTTTTAGCTTATTTAGGACAATTGTTTAAGAAGAGATTTTCATAATTAACATATTGTATTTTTTGTGTCCATTCTTACATTTTCAATAATTGTTTACTCTGTCTGTAAATACAGGCCCTCAGAATTCACAGGTGAGCATAGTATAATTTATTTCCCAGAGGATCCCAATGACAGGAATGCTGGAGAGAGACCCTTGAAAATGCTAGTGAAGTAAAGCCAATATCATACGGTCTATAACTTAATTTTTGATATGTATGTCATTAAAACACTCATTAAGACATACACTGTAATGTGTGCTTCTTTCCTTTTTAATAATTTTATTTACTTTTTTTATTTGAGAGAGAGAGAGAAAGAAGAGAGAGTATAATGTGTACTTTTTATATGGATTTTTCAGCTTCAAAGAAAGTTCATTGAAAAACTAAAAACTTTAACTGAATATATATGAAAATAGCATCATATTAACTTCATTAATTATAAAATTTTGTATTCATGAAGTTCTAATTATGTTTTTTTCAATGAAAAGCTTTAGTTTTTAAGACACTTTTAAATCGGGGTGCCTGGGAGGCTCAGTCGGTTAAGCGTCTGTCTTCTGCTCAGGTCATGATCCCAAGTTCTACAGAGAGTTCCCATATGCCCCGGTCCCCATGCAGGCACAACCTCCACTGTGGGCATCCCGCATTACAATGGACATTTGCTACAGCTGATGAACATAGAGTGAAACATCGTTATCACTCAATGTCCGTAATTTACATTAGGGATCACCTTGGTGTTGTGTATTCTAGGGACACATGTATAGTGACCCATCATTCTAATATTATATAGAATATGTGTATATTATGTCTGCATATATGTGCATGTATATACAGTCCAAAAATCCTCTGTGCTCCACCTATTCCTTCCCCACTCCTTGCCCAAGCCCTGGCAACCACTGATCTGTTTACTGTCTCCATAGTTATCTTTTCCAAAATGTCACCCTGTTGGAATCATATGGCATTTCCCTTTTCAGGAAAATAATAGCCATTTAAGTTTCCTTCCTGTCTTTCCATGGCTTGATAGCTCATTTCTTTTTAGCGATGAGTAATATTCTACTGTTTGGAACCATGTATCACTATTTTTTATCCGTTTACCTCCTGAAGGAATCTTGTTTGCTTCCAGGTTTTGGTAATTATGAATAAGGCTACAATAAACATTCATGTGTACTTTTTTTTTTTTTTGGAGGGCTCCATGACTAGGGTGGAGCCCAATGCAGGGCTTGAACTCATGACCCTGAGATCAAAAGCTGAGCTGTGATCAAGAGTCAGATGTTCAACAACAGACCCACCCAGGCTCAGTGTGCTTTTTTGTACTTTTTTTGGTGTGGATGTACGCTTTCAGCTTCTTTAGGTAAACACCAAGGAGTATGATCTTTGATGGTATGATAAGAGTACATTTTGTTCTATGAGATATATATATATATATATATATATATATATATATATATATTTGAGTTAGTATCCCTGACTCAGGAGAATCCCTAGAATATATATTAACTATTATAAATACAAACAATGCCATAAAATAAATTACTTTTGTCTAAATAATTTTGGAAAACAAAATAAGAAAAATTCTTCCAAAATATTAGAAAAATAAAATTGTAAAGTAAGATATTAATACATTTTCATATAGTTGATATTGAGTAGTTTGAGATCTTCAAACTGATGGTATCCGGCTAGCACTTTGCTTTATTTATAAAACATCCCTAGCCAGAGTATTACACTTTCATATCACCATTATGAAAACTCTATTTGAGAAATGGAAGGAAAGTTTTGCTCCTCATTGCCCAACATCCATGTCAAGAAAAGTTTGAAGACAATTTTAGAGTGTTAAGTATTTTATTTTATTTTATTGTGACACATAACCTGATATCGTCACTGTTTTGTTCTCCTCTAGACATTAGAAGAAAATGACCAAATTCCAGAAAAATGGAGCCTGAATAATTATAAGTGCTTAATATTTAACATATCTGCCTTGACATATTTGTAGATAGATCAGAAATGTTTTTATCATGCTTTGTGCGTGAAATTTCAAAAAGCCTCTTTGGAAAATAACCATTTCTTAAATGAAGTAAAGTTTTCATTTAATTGCGTAGAAAAACATTACCTACTCTAAAGTAATATAAGGTAAAAGAAGAAAAGGTACTGAATTTGGTACAAAATTTATAAAATCAGGAAGTTTATTCAGCCATAATTAATACCTAATAAATTATAAATATAAAATTTTTATATAGTAGAATTTTATACAACTAATATACTTTGTGATAGAAGAATTTATACTGGAAAAAGAGGAAAGCTGAATCTATGCTAAAAACTAAATTTTTTAAATCAATTTCTTGCTCTACATTTTTCTGCTTTTAAATTTCATTTTAAATTGAGTCCACAGCTATTGGTTAAAAAAGAGAAAAAAATAAACTGTGACTAACCTAAAATTTCTTGAGAATTTTAAGCGAAGTACTTATATATAAGCATATGTACAATTATATATATATAATATGCAGCTCTTGTCTAAGTCCTATTTGTGTTTAAAAAAAGGAAAATTAAAAAGAAAGAAAAAGAAAAAAAAAAGACTTGGGAAGAATGAGTAGCATGAGAGTATGAGAGTGAGTGGTTTCTGGGGTTCCTGGGCCCACCCGTAGAGATTAAGATGCACCAAGTGTTGGTATAGCCCATGAATTTGCCTTTCTAAGGACCTCCTAAGTGCTGCTGGTTTTTCTGGTCTGGAAACCCTGCCCTGATTTGCTACTCACTCTGTAGTGTGTAAAACAACTTGCATCTCTGGGGAGATTTAGAAATGCAGAATTTTAGTTTCAGCCAGAACCCACTGAATCCAAATTTAACAAGATTTCCAGATAATGTGTGTGTACTGTATATTTTGAAAAGCACTAGCCTAGAGCATAAGAATATGGAAATTTTCTTTATGAAGATACCAAATTAACTCTAAAGATCTCCCACATCTTATATATTCTACTGTTGTGTGTATAGTAACATGAAACAGGAGCGAAAAGCCAGCTGGAACAGTTTCCTTGACACCCCATAAAATGCAAACATATAAATAAAAAGATTATGGGAATTATTAAAAGTGCTAAATACAGATAAGATTAGTTATACAGCTGAATCATATTGATTATTGGATTATATGAAGTATTGAGATTATCATTTATTTATATGCTGCCTATTTTCATTTCTAATTAAAAAAAAATTATAATCAGTCTCAATGCTATTAACAATCAAAGTAAACTATTCTGGCAATAAGAGAAAAATAGTCACCTAGAGAAATAACCCTATAGAGCCCAAATTCTGCTAAAGAATGAGCCCTGTATTTACTAAATCTGTCAGGAAAATCCAGGATAACCTCTCACACTGTCATTCAAGATAAAACATGGCTTTTTCTGTTTCTTTCTTTTCCCATGATTCTTACTCTTCTAATGGGGTCATTTCTAACTTGACAATTCAGGTGCCTCATCTCTGCTGAGCATATTTTCTAATGTGTCACCGAAGTGGTAATTTATCTCTCCTTGTCCCTTATCACTGGGTATGAAACATTTAATAATTGACACTTTACACGGTCTGTATTAAATCACTTTGTCAGCAGGCTTTCATTTATTGGGCTTCACACAATCATAGCTCTTGGTCTCCATGGTTTGAAAAGCAGCAAATGTATATTGTCATGAGAAGCATCACCTTCTTCAATGGTAGAAATGTCAAATAGTCATCATGTTTCTTCTCTAGTGAGCTTCAAATACCTTGAGAACGGGAAAACAGTTGCAAAAGTTCAGATCCTACATTCCTGGAAATTACAATCAATAAGGAAAAGGGAGATACTGGGATTAGGGCAAAAATGGTGCTATCCTAGGAGGTGGAAGAGTCTAGAAGCCCTCTGGTTTTATGACCTTGAGCAAGGCTTTATCTCTGAACCTATTTTTCATCTATAAAATGAACAGATTGTACAAGATGAGCATTGACTCACTCTAGCTTTAACATGATTTAATTCGAGGTGAATGACTCATGTTACCTCTTAAAGAATAAAAATGTTGTGAAAACTGTTTTATAAATTATATGTGGGCATTTAAGACTAAATATAATACTGAATGCCTCTTTGTTTATCCTGAAGGAATGGGTCCAGTGACTGTATTTGAAATACCATGTGCCTTAATGGCATAGGAATAGCAGAGCTAATGGAATGTTCAGTGTTCTTTTAATCCCCCCAACACACGCGCGCGCGCGCGCACACACACACACACACACACACACACGTACACACAGAGTTTCTGCTATAGTTCCTTGATAGATATAGTCATATTAACACAAAGAACAATTGGCTACCGTCTGGAAACATGACTAAGGAATCATGAAGGACAAAAAAAGATAAAGGGTACTTTAGGAAACAAAGAGGAAATTAGAAGTATTTTATGCCTCGCACGTTGACAGTTGTGTTAACACGTTGAAAGGAGGGGGTAAAACCTGTCTTTGCAAGTATTATTAAAAAAAATTCACAAACAGGTCAGTGTTAAATTAAACCTGTTTTGGAACACAGTATTTATATTACATGACTGTATCACAGATCGTGCTCCCTGAAACATATGATTACTCATTAAAACCTGATGTAGCCCAGCTGATGCATAAGACAAACACCACTGAGTCCTTTCCTGAGCAAAATTAGAGACAGAAAGTAAACATTGCTAAAAATTTAACACACTCCTTCTAGAAGCATACTTAAAATGTTATGTTTATATTTGGTGTGTCTAAATGACCTGTGTTTTCTTATAAGGATAACAATGTAATGAGATGTTAAAAACAAACAAAAACAAACCAACAAAAAACCTTTGCTTCTTCTCATTTTGTAGTATGCTCTGGCTCACTGTCACTGAATAAACTTAGAAACAGTATCTCTGGAGTTTGTTCCTGATACTTCCCTAAGGTGCAAACATTTATTTTTTCTGTTCATTTATTTGGTCAGATCTGCCTCTTAAGAAGCAAATTAAAATTTTATTTGTGACTTTGCATTAGTGTGAAAAATGCCATCTGGAACAGCCTAAGACACAATTATCTCATTTAGCCTAATGGAAGCTCATCAGGTTGATACGGTTCTGGCACAGAGCAGAGAAACTAACAGGCTTCATTCAAAACAATAGATTATTATTATTATTATTAATACCAAAAAGTTTTGTATTATTTCCTACTGAGAAGTTTCCTATTTGACTCTACAACATGTTATTGTAAAGAACATGGACACACAGTATGGTGGATATTTCCTGAAGTCTTATTTGTGATTATAGAAAATTGTTTCATTGGCTGAAAGCAACATAAAATCAGGCATCACTGGTTTCTTAAAAAATATTCTCTTGAAGAATAATATTAGGTTATGTTCTTCATACCCTGATCCCTGAATAAAATTCAAAAGATACATATAGAATATTATTTTTGTTGTTCTAGTAATATGTAAGGATTACTTGATATTTTATAATGAATCAGGGATCATTTTAAACCTATTAGCCATGATTCAACAGAGAACTGTATTAATTTCTAGTAGTCCAAAAACTGTCTTTGTATTTATTTTCTAGTAAGGTAAACAAGTGAGACAATGAAGAACAACAACAAGACATTGTTTTCTATTACAACTAAATTAAGGGGTGTCTGGGTGGCCCAGTGGGTTAAAGCCTCTGCCTTTGGCTCAGGTTATGATCTCAGGTCCTGGGATTGAGCCCCACATCGGGCTCTCTGCTCAGCAGGGAGCCTGCTTCCCTTCCTCTCTCTCTGCCTGTCTCTCTGCCTACTTGTGATCTCTGTCTGTCAAATAAATAAATAAATAAATAATCTTTTAAAAAATAAAATAAAATTAATTTTTATTTTTCATTATAAAATAATACACTTTCATTGTAGAAATATGAAAAATTAGGGAAGGAGAAAGTAAAATTAGTCTATAATTCTGAGATTTACAAATAATGGGTGAGCCTTTCAGACTTTTTTTGATAATTGTTATAGATTTATATACTTCTAATCAAATAAGTGATACATAAATAAATGTTCCATGAAAGAAATTCAAATGTTATTACAAAAGGCATTGAGAAATTTCCCCAACACACACACACACACACATGCACACAAACATAAAGATCACACTCCAAAAACCAGTTCTATTAAAGGTTTGTTATTTATTCTTTCAAATAATTTAACATGTACTTTATACAAATACATGTATTTTATAAACAGATTTATGGCTTATTAAAGAGATAACCTGTATTGTGTTATAATTAAATTCATTTAATTTCTCCTTTGTGATTTTGATCTTTCTGTCTTCTTTAAGAAATCCTTTCTCATACCAATATCAAAAATTATTCCTCTTTATTTTCTTCCCCAGCTTATTTCTTTGTTGTTAGGTCTTTAACACTGCTGTAGTCTATATTTTAGGAAATTAGAGTTTTAATTTTATTTATCCATATATAGGGCCAGTTTTCACAAGAGAAAGGAGAACCCTTTTACACTGCTGGTGAAAATTTAAGTTGGTACAGTCACCCTGGAAAACAATATGGAGGTTCCTCAAGACATTAAAAACAGAGCTACCCTACTACCCAGAAATTGCAGTACTAGGTGTTCATCACAAAGATACAGATGTAGTGAAAAGCAGGGACACATGCACCCTAATGTTCACAGCAGCAGTGTCCACAGTAGCCAAAATGTGGATGGAGCTGAGATGCCCTTCAACAGATGAATGGATAAAGAAGATGTGGTTGATATATACAATGGAATGTTACTCAGCCATCAAAAAGGATGAATACCTACCATTTGCATCAACATGTATGGAGCTGGAGGTGATTATACTAAGTGAAATAAGTCAAGCAGAGAAAAATGATTATCATATGCCTCACTCAAGTGTAGAACATAAGGATAGCACTGAGGACCACAGGGGAAGGGAGAGAAAATTGAATGCGAAGAAATCAGAGGGGGAGACAAATCATGAGAGACTCTGGACTCCAGGAAACAAAGTGAGGATTAGAGAAGGGAGGGTTGTGGAGGGACAGGGTAACTGGGTGATGGGTGTTAAGAGGGAAACGTGTTGTGATGAGCACTGGGTGTTATACACAGCTAATGAACCATTGGCTAACTAACTATAATAAAAATAAATATCCGTAAATTTTAATGGCTTTATTAACATTTCTATCAAGTAACAATTATAGCATATATATAAATCTGTTCCTATATTATTTATTCTCTTGCATGATTGAATTTATTCCACTTTCACTAGTAGCACAGCATTCTAACATAAGTTTGCAACATTATCTTAATACCTGTGCAGGAGCATTCCCTGAACTGTGAATATCATTTTATAAATTTTCCCAGATATTAGTGAATTTTTATTTTTCTATGTATTTTTTAGAATCACAATTTACACAATTGCAAAAATAATATCTACCCTGGGTTTTGATTTGAATTGCAAAAATGGCACCCATTAAGAAAAATTGACATCTTTGTAACACATAGTCATTTCATCCACTAACTTGGTATCCCTGTTTGTTTGGAACTTTTAATATGTATTTAACACTTCAAAAACTTTGTGTAATAGGGTGAGTAATGACCTCCAAGGCGTCCATCTTCTAATCCCTGGAACCTGTAACTATTACTTTATGTAGATGTGGAAATTATCCTGGATTATCTGTGTAAAACCTAAACATAATCACAAATGCTTCTAGGAGAAAAAATGTAGAAGTTTTGACACTGAAGGAAAGGTGTGTGATCATGGAAGCAAATATAAGAATGATGTACCACAAATTAAAAAATACTAGCAGACACTAGAAACTGTAAGAGTTAAGGAACTCCTGGGGCAGGAAAGCAGTTCTGCTGACACCTAATTTCTACTCAGTGAAATTTTTTTCAGACTTTTGACCTCAGTAACTATAAGAGGATAAGTGTGTATTCTTTTAAGCCAGAAAGCTTGTAGTAATTTTTTTTATAGTAGCCAATGTTATGTGGATTTTGATTAGAGTCATATCTAGGTTCGTTATTTATTTATTTGACAAGAGAGAGCACAAGTAGGCAAAGCCATAGGCAAATAGAAAAGCAGGTTCCTCACTGAGCAGAGAGCCTGATGTGGGGCTCGGTACCAGGACCCTGCGATTTTGACTTGAGCCAAAGGGGGAAGCTTAACTGAATGAGCCACACAGGCACCCCTCACGTTTAGGTTCTTTATTTTTTTTTCAGTTGTAGATAACACAGAATTTCTATTATATTTTTAATTAGCTACTATGGTGATAAAAACTTTCTTGATTTATATATATTGAACTAGTATTTATCAAAAGTATTAAATATTTGTTGATCTTAAGACATTCTATGTAAAGATCATCTTATAAGGTTTCCTTATCCATTTCTTATGTATCTTTTTGCTTCTTCATTTGTTGGCAATTGATCAGGATTTTCATGTTGAGTAACAGTAGGGATTATGATCCACTTTGCCTTTTCAAGATCAAAGGGAACACTGGTAATGTAATGTATCTGTGTTATATATGCTATTTGGGCTGGCTTTATTCTGTATAGATTTTTTGAGGTTAAAGAAGTTGCTTTCTGTGGAAGTTTATATGCTATGTCAACTCTATTAGGCTGGAACTGTTCTCCAGAATGCACTTCTCCTATAGAGAAATTCTTACTCTCCCAGTGAGAATTGGCTGAAGGAGGAATATGTTTAGAAGTTGAAAGTCATAAGTGAAGTGAAGTAAAGTAGCCAATACCCTCTGCAGATCAGTGTGGTGAGATGAGAAGACAGCGAAAAGCATTAAGTGCTGGCAATTTTCATGTAGCTCTCACTTCTGCTTCACACCCAGTTCTCTTGATTGCTGACCGTGGAGATCAACTGCAGTGCCACACGTCCCACCTGATTCTTGGTTGGACCTGCTTGTTAGCTTCCCATACGCCCAGCCATGAACCTTCCATTTCCTTACAGGGGTATAGTTGACAGAGATTATAGATTCAATGTGTTAGCTTAAAAGGCTGGATAAGGTTCTAATGGGGCGCCTGGGTGGCTCAGAGGTTTAAGCCTCTGCCTTCTACTCAGGTCATGGTCTCAGGGCCCTGGGACTGAGCCCTATATCGGGCTCTCTGCTCGGCAGGGAGGCTGCTTCCCCCCTGTCTTTTTTGCCTGCCTCTCTGCCTACTTGTGATCTCTTTCTCTATGTCAAATAAATAAATAAAATCTTTGGGGAAAAAAAAAAGAGAGAGAGAGAAAGAAAAGGCTGTAATGGTTAATTGCAGACTGAGACCAAAGTATGAGGTGACTCATGTTAAATTCTTTTCGCTTGCCAGAAATTCTTGGTATATAACAGAGGAAGATTCACAAAGGTAAACAGAGACTCAAAGCTGGAATGGATTTATTATGTAAGACCTGCTTACCCTCTCCCTAATTACATTCTATAGGAAGTTGAATAGAATATCCTCAAAAAAGGCTTCAAGAAATATATTGGATGTAGAGGAAAGGCATCCTTTAACAACCCTGTAATGGCTATTCTCTGCAGAGTAGGAATAACAGTGAGAAATGCTGCCACTGAAATGGGCAAGGACCATGTGATAGCATTTACTCATTAGGGACATCGTGCATGTGATTACTGTAATGAATTCACGGAGATCATTTGCATTGGCTAATTGATCACGATGTCCTTGGACTGCAATAAGTGGGCAACCTACTAAAATTTCATTGATTTGTAGCAGTAAAGAAGCTCAGTATAGCAGAGCAGAAGTCTCATTTGATCACAATAGAGTCACTACTTAACTCTCAAGAGTTGAGCCAGTTCACAGACCCATTGTCTCTTAATTAAGAAGAGGAGAGATCCTTCTGCAGAAGGATCTTGATTTACTGCAAATTTTAAATCTTCCTGGTAGCCTTCCCTAACATGACTTGTGGTCATTTACCAGGATAGATCTTGATTGACAAAGTGAAAATAACCAGACTTATAAGGATACTGGACACTGGCCCTGATGTGACTAATACTTAGTGACTCCAACAACACTGTGGTTCACCAGTCAGATGGGGTGCTTATAGAGATCAGAAGATTTAATGAAGTTTTAACTCAGATCCATTTTACAGTGGTCTGGAGTACTCCTCAGAATCTACAATTCATTGTGTTAAAAGTTGACTGATGATTTAACATCTCAGAACAGTCAAGACTACAAATGGTACAGACCCTTCAGGAATGATAGTATGACTTATCACACTAGGCAAGGAACCATGACCAACAGAGATAATTGCTGAGAGACAAAAGAATATTCAATAGATGTTGGGAGAAATTATAACTGTCACTTCACCTATGACCAAATGAACAGCCACAAAAAGAGAATTTTGGAATATGTCAGTATTTCTTCTTTACCTTGATGTTAACCAATTATGTTTTCTTTTTCTCTCCCCCTACCGCCATCTCCTGTTGCACTACTATCATAAAATAACTCACTGTTTAAGTTACAGGAGATCAAAAATGGAATGCCACTCCATTCCATGATGGATAGAGTGTCATGTAGAACTTTTGAATCACCTTTTGAGGAGACGGTTTGTGTGCCTTCAGTTGAATGAGAGCTGGTTATTTCATGTGAGCATAGCTTTGCTATCATTTTTATTTGACCATTAAAGTGTATTTAAAAATGTGTTTATAAAAATCAAGTCAACTAGAATGGACAATACTTTTGGAATTTTATTAAATATATGTTAGAGTTGACCAAAATAAAATTTGGGGTGAATTTTAGAAAGTGGATGTGGAGACAGCTGTTCCTGTCTGAAGTCATCATGGTTCAGTGCAGTAACATACAGACATGAAGTTGCCAGCAAATTCCAGCTTGTCTTCAAACTCCTCCACCCACATACAGCTTTTCTTCCTAACTGTTGAACCTATTGACCAACATTGGTCCCATGTCCTTCACCAGAAGCTAGGCAGTGGACCCACAATGGTGATGCCTCATAGAGAGCTCTCCAAAAGACCTTCCTTAGTAGCTTCATTTCAGTGGTGAGATGAGCTAGGTTTTTAAGGTTTTCTGGTTGGTGACTACTCCTATCACTCAACTTCCTTCCCAGAACTTCAATATCTAGCTCCTCTAGCAGTTGTGCAAGGTCAAATCCCTAATCCTGTAAATTAGGGTGGTGTTTTCTCCTTCATTGAACACTGACTTACACACTTTCTACATCGTGTTGGTTAGTTATTGCTGGGCAATGAACACCCTAAAACTGAGTGGCATAGTGCCAGCGAGTTGCAGTTTGTCTTCACATTCTTCTATCCACATAGAGTTTTTATTACTTCTTAGGTATCCGAAATAGGACAGCTGGGTAGTTCTCTGATCTGGCTCATATCAATTGACCTGTCTTAATGGGAAGTTATGGGCCCGGAGGTTAGCTGGTCTAGAAGGCTACAACCAGGACACTTCAGTTCTGTTCACATTTGTTAACCAATATCATATGCTAGACTGAGCTTTTTCTCATAGTAATGGTAGGGTCTCAAGAGACAGCTAATCTAGGCTTGTTCTCATAGTGAAGGCAGATGAAGGCTGTGGAGAATCTCAAGCTCTGTTTTGAGACTATTTTGTGCATCAAATCTCTTAACATCCTACTCACTGCAGATAGTTATAGACAGCCATAACCAAAATCAGAGGGAGAGGGCATCACATATTTTCAAGGAAAGGAAGCATGGATAAAGGGAGATTATTAACTGGGGCTATCAATGATATCAATTTAGCACATATTTCTAGTTTTTTCATGTACGGTTTTATTCACAAAGTAGAGTATTGAATATGTTAATGGTCAAAGTTAAGAGTTGATATAATTGTTGACAATATTTGCAACACAGAAAATTAACAAATTGCTATTTGTAATATATAAGAATTTAATATACCTAAAAATCACACAATAGAAAAATGAGCAAATAAAGAATTAATAAATAAATAAAGCATAAACCAAAATATCAAATAATCATAGATGTTTAGCTTTGTTGGTAATAAATATATAAAAATCAAAATAATATCGAGATTCTATTCCATAGCATTATTGGCAAAAGCAAAAAATATAAGTCTGATGATAATTACCGGCAATATAAATTAACATATCTTAAATCCATTGTTTTAACATGAGGAAAATAAGTAAACAGAATCTGTGTGTATGTGTGTGTGTGTGTGTGTGTAATTAAACTACACATAAGTGAATGCTTTTGGGGAGAAAGAATGAATAGTATATGAACTTAACCTTAATTTTAAAATGTAATTAAATCATACAAATATGCACCCACATAAGTGCATGTACATATACACAAGTGACCAAGAACTATATATATATAATACTATATATATATATAATTTTTTTAAGAGGGGGAGAGGGTGTGCTCATGAGTGGCAGAGGTGGGTGGGAAGAATGGGGGAAGAGGCAGAGGGAAAGGGAATATTAAGAGAATCTTAAGCAGGATCCTGCTCAGCACAGAGGTGGGCTCAGAGGTTGATCTCATGACCCTAAGATCTTGACCTGAGCCAAAATCAAGAGTCTGATGCTTAACCAACTGAGCTACCCAGGTGCCTCTGGCCAAGAATGATTTAAATAAGCTGCTGTGCTAACAGCTCAAGATTACAATCAATCCTATGTAAAAAAAAAAAAAAAAAAAAAAAAAGAGAGAGAGAGAGAATCTTATGTCTTGTATCTAATTTTTAAAAAATAGTGCTTGTGGTACCCAACCTCAAAACTGGTCCCCAGTGACCCTTACCCCTAGTATGCATGCAGTTGTATATTCTCCTCTTATATTAAGTAGACCTGGCCCATATAACCAATAGGATATCATGGATATCAATAGGATAGAATATATCATACAGAAATTATATGACATGAGCTAAGTATGAATTTGTTACACATTAATTTGTGTTATGACAGCACCCTATTTCTATATACCTGTATTAGCTACCAATTGCTGTATAACAAATTCTCTCAAAACTTGGTAGCTTAAAACAACCATAAACGTTTATTAGCTTTGTTTTTTGGGCCATAAATTTGGAATTGGCATAGTTGGATTGTTCTGGTTTGGAGTCTCCCCTTCATAGACAAGATGCCAGCTGGGGCTATAGTCATCTGAGCCTTGACTGCAATTGAAGGATTTGCTTCTAAGATGGCTCATTCACTTTGTTATCAAGTTAGTGCTGGCTGTTAGTGCAAGAACTGTTTCTCACCATGTGAACCTTTCTATAGCACTGCTTGTGTGTCCATAAGCCATGACTTTGGTTTTCTCCAGAATGAATAATCCAAGAGAGAACAAGTCAAAAGACCCAACGTCTTTTATGACAGCCTCAGAAATCACACATCATTTCCTCTAGGTTACTAAGGTTACCACTATTCAATTAGGTAGGGGACTACACAGAATATCACTAATAGGACATGAGGTACATTGAGGCCTTTGTATGCATAGGTCTATTTCTGGATTCTTTATTCCATTCCATTGGTCTACTAGTCTACTTCTACCAAAGTAACACTATTTTAATTAACGTAAGTAACAAATATACATTCCAGTCTGGTAGGCCAAATACTTCCTCTTGTTTCTTTTTTTAATGACCATTTATTTTGCCCTATGAGTTTTAAAGTCAAGCATAATTTTCCATAAGAAAACCATTTTTGGATTTTGATTAAGATGCAATTTAATTAATATGTTAATTTATGGAAAATAATTATCACTCTAATATTGAACCTTCATATCCATGATCATATATATTTTACTTAATTTCTTTAAAGTATTTGTATGGAAATACAATTGAAATATAACATTAAATTAGTTTCAGGTGTATAACATAATGATTCAATATATGTATAAATTATTAAATGATCACAATAAATCTAGTCAACATCCATCACCAAATAGAGTTATGTAATTTTTTCTTGTGATGAGAACTTTTAAGATCTACTTTCTTAGCGACTTTCAAGTATGTAATATATTATTAGTAACTATAGGCATCATACCGTACATTACTTCTCCAGGACTTATGTATATAATAGTTTATAATCAATTTATGATCATCTTTATATTTATAATCAATATCAAAATCAATAATGGATAATAAATTGTTTTAAATTTTTTTAGTAAAATTGATTTATTTTCTTATCATAGTCCCACAGATTTCTTGTTATGGTTATTCTTATGTACATTACAAATTTGTTGCAATTGTGAATAGGACAATTTTGTAAAAACTTTAGTACATTTCTTTGTTGTTGCAAAAAGAAGTTCGTTTTTCAATATTGCATCTCATATACATCCACATTGTGGAATTTTCTCATTATTTCTAACAGTAGATTGATGCCATTTATCAAATTTCCTTTTGATCTATACATCTAAAATATAAATCACATTTCCTATATCAAGTACCCACTCATAAAGACTTCTAAATTTAGTTGTAGTGTGCAAGTGGCCTGTTGTGATCAAACTGGAAATAGTCTATGTGAATAAATTGGTCACAAATAATTGTCAAACATGAAAGACGTAACAAGAGACAAAATAATTTAACATTCATTTCTCCATCACCTCTTTTTATTTCTTTCTTTTTTTTTGAAGAGAATTAATTATTTTTTTAAATTTCCTTATGTAATCTCTACACACAATGTGGGGACTGAATCCATGACCCTGATATCAAGGGTCATATGCTCTACCAATGAGTCAGCCAGGCGCAGCTTTTTATTTCTTTTAAAAGATCTTATTTTAAATGGGAATGAGTGCCTAAGTACTTAATTTAGAATACATGTTTTTAATGCTTTATGTTTGGAAAGCTGATATATTAGCCGATAAACCACTATTAATAAAATATTTCCTATATATTTTTCTAAATTAGGACTGATTATAATTTATAGAAAAACAAATAAAGTTATTTATTACTTTGACTAAGTCTTCTTTGGTACAAATTTCATATGTTAACCTATTTGGGATAAATTGATAATGGATTCTAAAATTATGACTTACAAACTGCAAAATTTATATTCACAATCATCTACAGAATTGTGCATTAAAAACTGATATTTGCATATTTCCAAACCTTTGGGGGTAGGCTGAAAAAAAATCAGTTAAATTAGGAAAACATAAAATCAAATTAACTCTTTGATTCCAATCGATGTTGGTAAAGCTTCTTGCATGGGTTTTTTCCATTCAGACAAGGTGATTTTCACTGGTTAAGACAGCTTTTCACTGGTTCAGCCAGATTTTGTCTCCATCCTTCTTTTATGACATAAAATTGGCATATTTCAGATAGACATATGGTACACAGCTGCATGGTCCCATTTTTTAAAGTTGGCGTACCTCTTCTTCTATTTTGTCCCTTTAACTCATTTCTAGAACTCTTGATGTAAATTCCCAGTTTCTTCCTTTAAAATGATAAAAAGTAAAAATAAATAAATAAATAAATGATAAAAATAAATAAAAGAAAAATAAAAAATTATAAAAGAAAAAAGGCATTTTCTCATATATTTAATGTGTAGGTAATAAATAGGTATAAAATAAAATGTTCTCAAAATGAAATCTTTAAATCAGAAATATTGAATTTCCTCAATACAAGGAAACTTAAGAAATTGTTTAGGCATGAGGATGAAAAGGAAAAGATCAAGAACTTGGACAGTCAGGGAAGTTTGGAAACAAATCCAAGTTCTGGATGAATGAATAACTTGAGAAACCAATGTAATGCTTCCTCATGCCAATCTGGCTTCTTTCCAGTGTCAATGTATGTGAAACATTAAGCCATTTCTACTTACTGGCTTTCTTTAGTGCTGCATTAGTTCTAGCATGCCAATTACAATAGTCAACAGATGTAAAATTTAAAAGGTTCTGGAATAAAATTAATTATTTCCAGGAGAAAAATAATGAAACTTAGATTTGTAAACCTTAGAACTAAAATTGGATCTTTTCAGAGTCCTGATGCTCAAAAAATGTTTAAAGCTTCCTTTAATACGTGTTATAGAAAGTAATGATTCATTTGTGTTAGGAAAGTCTTTGGGGTTAACATGGACAGTTTGAGGGAGAGAGAGAGAGAGAAAGGATGTGAGATTTGACACTCATGCATATCATATGTCTTTTTTAAAAATATTTTTATTTACTTATTTGACAGGCAGAGATACCAAGTAGGCAGAGAAGCAGGCAGAGAGAGAGGAGGGGAAGCAGGCTCCCTGCTAAGCAGAGAGCCCGATGCAGGACTCGATTCCAGGACCCGGGGATCATGACCTGAGCCAAAGGCAGAGGCTTTAACCCACTGAGCCACCCAGGCGCTCCAATATCATATGTCTTAAGTGAGGTTTGGTAATACGCAAATTGCACCAAACCTATAGAGGACTTTTAAAGAGGAGAGAAAAATGCAGCTGTGATCTCACATATCAACACCCCCAAACCAGCTAATGGACAGAACTAGGAAGGATAGCATTTTGCTCTGAGAACACCAGCATGGACAGATGACCAGAGAGACCCCAAACAAAGAGCACTACATAATCACCTTGGCATTAACTCCAACTTCAGAGAGAAGATGAAGAAGGAGGAAGAGGAGAAGGAGAAGGAGGAGGAGGAAGAAGAAACTGAAGTTTCTTGAGATTCTCACTGGGCAGAATCAAGACCTCCGATTTGAATCTATGTCAGTCACAGAGGAGGTCATACCGTGATTCTAACACAGCTGCTTTGTGGATGAAATATATTCTTTTTCCAACAGTTTTGATGTTTGGCTGAGTACCCTCTCCACCCATGTGTTAATGTGTTCTCATACTACTTAAGATAATATTTAGACCACTGGAACTGAACTCTAAGCAACACATTTTTAGAATATTGAATGGTTTGGTTATCAAAAGTTAGGCAAATGTGTTCTAGGTACAGCATGGTGAGAGAGTGAGGGGCATTTGTCATAAAAGCAGAGTCTTATGTACAAAAATATCCCATGTAGATATTCATCTTTTCTTCTTTAATTCATTGGCAAATTTGCAAAATTTACAGACTGCTGTATTTTAGGGAATGGAGAAAGAACAATGGAGAAGGCAAACAACGTCCCCGTCATTCCAGAATTTGTAATTTTATGAGCAAAACCAGAAAATGTATATTTAAAAATTAAATCTAATTGTAGACTTGTTTAGTTATATGAAGATGTGAGAGGAAACAAGGTGAGCCTTCTGAAATGGAGAATAACCTCTTCTTAAAAGGTAAACATGGAACTAATTAAATGGTTAAAGATTAAATGCTTAAATAATGAAAAGAAGCCTGACTGGAGAAGTTTGGATGAGCCTCAAAGCTTATATGATTCTGGGAACCGTATTTTTAAAATAAAATACTAAATTATAATGAAAAAAATTAGGTTCAGGTGGCTAGTACAATTGCAAGGTCTTGAAACATATGTTTCATTTATTTCAAACAATTTGAAATATAGTAGCCATGGTTCATACCATGTAGAGTATTTGGTTAAATAAACAAATGTAGGTTTCTATCAAAAATTCAATGAGAAATCATCAAAATGATCAATTTTGTAGCTGACTAAAAAGTAGGAAAAGAAGTATACAAAATTTAAGTGCAGTCTGAGCCATAGTTGTTAAACAAATGAGAAATGATAGTGGCTTGGTCTGCAATGGCAAAGCACATTCCCTAAATGACGTGTGGAGATAGTGGTGACAGAGTTTGCTAGAAGATCAAAGGCAAAAAATAGAAGGAATCCCTGAATCAAGGAAGATTTATTTACTAAGGTGGAAAGACCAAGGGAGGAGTAGTTTTGAGAATTTATTTTAGAATCTATTGAACATTCACATTGGCAACTACATCAAAAACTCAGGATTATGATGGTTGGGAAGAAAAAGCTTATGTTATCCATGGGAGGAGGCCAGCAGTATCCAAAAAGTTTAGTGTATTTCAAAAAGCTATTCAAAGTGTGCAGATATCTGAAGAGAGTCAGTACTTACCCGGTATATTTTAAAGCAATCACTTTGCTGAATTTAGCAATTGGTTTGTGGAGATTATAACTTTCTTCTCTTGTTATATGGGGCGATCTCTTCATCAGAGTCATCAATGAGAGAAGATGCCATGTGCACTCAACTGGCAAGATCAACCTATGTGATCATAACATTGCTCAAGATATACTTCATGAGATCGCAAAGAGAAGAGAAGAAACTACCCCCAGCCGACCCACTGTTGGCTCACTGTAGGTTCTCAAAAGTTATTTGATGTGCTCTTAGAGATCATAATGTGGGAATCCTTTCCATGGATGTTCCTTCATATCTGCTACTATGACAGATGCTAGTATTGGAGAACTGTGGACTGGTAGAAGTACGTAAGTACACAAACAATATAACAAATGAAATAAAGAGCATAAAATGTTTTTATGATTAAACACTTTGGAGAAGGATGCAACCAGAATGGGAGATCAGACAAGACTTTCTGAAGAGAATGCCTATGTTGAGTCTAGAGAATAGCTAGTAATTAGGGAAGCAAAAAAAAAAAAAAAAAAAGGAAGTTCATTTTCAGCTCTGCTTGGCCACTTGCAGTAGCAGCAATAACCTACTCAATTTGTCTCTGGAAATTTCAGGGGAAAGGCCTTCATTATGTTGAGGCTAAACAAAAATCTGTTTCCAGTTAATTTTCATCCATGATTGCATTTCTGCCTTTTGCAGCTGTACTGTGTGTCTGCTTCCTCTCACTTGACAGGACTTCAAGTTTTCTCTTTCAAAGGGTTATTGTCCCAGTTTCTTAACCTATTTTTCAATAATGAAGTTTTAGAACATTCACCATCCTAATCACCATCAGCTGGACACACTCACTTTCTACAATGTTCTTATGACGTATAGAATTAAGCACACCATTCAAGCCGAATTAAAACACCAAGGAGAATTAAGGCAGAAGTATTTTGTCTTTAGAGTATTAAAAACAATGATTCTAGTAGCTCTAAAGTGGCAGTTTTCACATAATCCATAATTTGTGCAATCAGACACATTTGTGCTTTATCAAAGGTTTCCATAGTTAGGCAGTATGTTAAACACACATAGAAGGTAGATTTATTACTCAATAGATTTTGTGGTTCTTTTGCAACCATTAGCATCTATTGTGTGAATGTGAGTTTTGGCAAACTACATGACTACAGTGAATAGGCATACATATTATCAAGGTCTTCCTGCAATTTCTTAAGAACCTAATTGTGTGTATCTAGCAACAGCAACCGCAACACAAAAGAAGATCTGGACATACACGAGTCCTTTAAACAACTTAACAGTAAGGCCACAGTGCCTTAATCCAACTGACCTGCAAAATGTAGCTTAGATTTAGAACAATGATTCTAAAAAGAAGGTGGGAAGAGAAGGTGTAACAGAATCAACAGTGATCAGAAAGGAAGGATAAAACTGAATAATCTGTAAGACTTTTTCAAGCTCTTCACATACCTAAATCCTGAGATTTTTGACCATAATTGACATTTCAAAAATTTGATGGGGAAGAGTGTATATTATAGTTAAGAGGATTTTTTTTTTCCTGCCAAGTTACTCTTGTTGTTTTTTTTAAGGAAAAGAATGAGAAAAAAATTAACTTTAATTAAACCCATCAATTTTGTGACTCTCCACCAAATTATTTGGTAAAATAGTTTTTGTTCTTTTGATGTGTTTTTTCTTGTTTTAATTTACATGTGTATTAGGCATGGAATAGGCTGGTGTGATCAAGAAATATAGTAGGAAATGTGGAAGGCTCCCGAAGAAGTATAAAATCAAAACTCTTCACATGCCTGTCAAGAATGGCTGTCCAAATATTTTTCAAGTATACTGAGACTTTCTTGTCTACTGAACAGCCCAAAGGGGTGTCTCAGGAAAACACGTTTTTGAAGGCTGATATGAGGAGACTTGCAATGATATAAAGTAGAACTTGGGGAGTCACAGCCTATTAGCAAGGCTGGAGAAGGCAAGAACTGTTACAGCCACATTCTTTTTACTCCTAAACTATTCTTACCCTTTTGTTTTAAACAAGGACAATGCATCTCACCTCCCAGGAAAAACAAAACAAAACAAAACAAAACAAAACAAAAAGCTGTCAATTGGAAATTCTTTAGGCTTTTCTTTAGCAACTACAAATGCTACATGTGCCATCAACCCCCACCAGGTTTTCCAATTACAAAAGAAGGGCGGCTTTCCAGCTAAGGTTAATTTCCCCATTTGTGTTCTGCATCCCATCCCTTCTGGGTTTTTTAACTCAAAACTCCATAAACAATCACATGTACCATGCTACAAATTATTTAAATGAAGACTGACTGACTGAATATAACAATTAGAAGATACTCTTTGCTCAACTGCATGAGCATAAAAAGACCTTCTATTTCCCAGAGTCCTTACGTTTATTGTTTATTCAAGTTAAGTATTTGAGGCTAAGAGGGGGAAACATATTTGCATTTTCTACCTATGCAGGTTATTCATTTGTGTAGATAGATTAACATATTTCAGTCACATCATCTTGAATTTTCTGAGACAAACTCTTTGTATATAATCAATCTCTCTCACCTCCTTTGAAAGAGAATGGGGTTACCCAAATTCTTTGACTCTCCAAGTGGATCTTCTTTTTTGTGTTTTAAGGATAATAACTCAGGAGACACAGGCTCAGGTGGCTGGGATGCTGGAGGGTGGGCACTAAGGTATTGGAGGGGAGAAAGAACAATGGTTATTGAATAATATTTTCACCTGTATTATATGACCTGAAGTAGGGGGAGAAAACAAACAAAAACTGCTTATTCTCACTCGATCCTGCTTTACTCACTCAGAGACTAGGTCCCTTAAAAGGGTTATACATATTCATAATCTTATAGTGGGCTTCTGCCAATGAGGGAAAAAAGGAAAAATTCTTTCTGGTTTCTAACCTCCCAATCCCACAAAACAACAATAAAAAAAAGAAAAAAAAAGAAATGAAAATAAAAGAAAGAAAGAAAATCAAGGACTTGAGCCATTATCTAAATGAAATGATAGTTTTTTTTTTCCATTTTTGGATATATATTAGTTTGTTTTGTTTCTAAAATGAATGGAAAAGGGCTATAATTACTTAGTAAACAAGCATATTTAGAACCTCAAAACACAATAGATAATATTAGTATAGTTTTCTCTTTTGTAACTGGATACTTAAGATATTTTTTCTCAAACATTTTTATAAGACATATCACAACCAGATAACTTGTGATTAACTTGTTGTAAAGATGTCTTATTTGTACACATTTAGCATCACTGAAGACTAATTACAGCCTAGAAAAAGAAAGTGTGCAGTTTCTTCTTAGGAACCCTCACTCTGAATAGGCAAATTCTCAAGAAATGAAGCACATTTTGATATACTTCATTCTTGTATTAGTCCCATCTAAAGAGTTTTCTTTTTTTTATTTTCTTTGATTTTATTCCATATAATTTAGGGGTCTTTGGTTGTTGTTGGTGTATGGTTGTTTGTCTTCTATTACTCTATTTTGTAACTACAAGTTTTTGATAATAATACAAAAGATCCTTGTCAATGATAATATAAATACACTTTGAGAATGATACGATTTATTTTAGTCCTAAAAAAGATTATTCTAAATATTATATCTTATTATTATTTAGGTAATGGGTCAATTTTTTATCTATAAGCAAATTCCAAACAGCATTACCAGTTGCCTTTATACATGTATGTTCTACAGATTCTGCTTTGAATCTGTTTAAGCCTCTAATGTTTTCCTCATTAATTAATTAGCCAAAGAAATTCCCTATTGGTAGGAGCATCAGGATTTTACTTTTTTTGAAAATTTTACTTCCTCAATATGCAAATAAATGTATTCAAGAATCTAAAAAGCTCTATTGCACCTTAATAGGGTTATACATTTTCTCATATAATTATTGGCAAATAATGTGTCAGTAAAATATTACATTTTCTCATAAAATTATTGCTAAATAATATGAGAGTAAAATTCAGTTTTGTTTTGTTTTTTAAGATTTTACTTGTTTATTTGATAGAGAGAGAGTGACAGCAAGAGCAGGAATACAAGCAGGGTAGTGGGGGAGGGAAAGCAGGCTTCCCTCTGAGCAGGGAGCCTGGTACAGGGCTCAAACCCAGGACTCTGGGACCATGACCTGAGACAAAGGCAGACGTTTAAGGACTGAGCCACCCAGGCACCCCAAAATTCACATTTCTGGCATTTTCCATAGCATGATGGATATCATATCAGTCATCATTGTAAATATCTTGGGGAATACTGGAGTTCTTATAATCACTGTCAATTACATTTCAAAGATAAAGTAATAAGATGACTATATAAACAAAGAATAATTTGGAAGATTTGCATTTACTGGTGTGACTTAATTAATAATTAGAATTGTAGGGGCATCTGGGTGGCTCATTGGGTTAAAGCCTCTGCCTTTGGCTCAGGTCATGATCGCAGGGTCCCGGGATCCAGTGCTGCATCAGGCTCCCTGCTGAGCAGGGAGACTGCTTCCCTCCTCTCTCCGCCTGCCTCTCTGCCTACTTGTGATCTCTCTCTCTGTCATATAAAGAAATAAAATAAAATTAAAAATTAAAAAAAAAGAATTGTATTTAGCATAAAATTGATGACTAAAGATCTGAAAATGTCTTGAAAGAAAATATGAAAAAAAGTGATAGTCTTGGGGACTCAAAGGGAAGTTATAAAATAAATAATTAACTACAAATGTTACTGTTCTGAGTAATAGTTCTTTAAATGTTACAAACTCTTCCATACCAGTTGGATACATATTCAGGAAGATATGATTTTTGTTTAGACTGTGATCTAAGTATTTTTGAAATAACCATACATTTTTATCTTCATCTGCCGAGAAGAAAACTGCCACATGGAAGGACAATGTTTCTCATAACAATACAGATCTCAAGTTAACCTTTTACACTGAATTTTTCATACCCTAAAACTAAAATCTACCTTCATCAAAGTTAAAAATCCTCCCCTTCACAGGACTATATCCCATTCAGGGCCATGGTGAAGTGGAATCACTTTCACTGAGATTTCATTCCATCATCCCACCACATCAGGGTGATACAATTTGTAGGGAAGATGCTTTCCTCCCCTTATTATTATGAAGCCTAAAAGTCAGGATCTAGGAACTTTTCTGTGTAATTTAAATTTCCTTTTCTGCTATTTTTCCATAGTACGTAACTACCCACTGCAACCTTAAAAATTACTAAAAAGGTCAAAACAAGCTCTGTTTCTCTTATTTTTATGGCACACTTTGGCCAATGAAATGTCCTTACTGTAACATATTCTGAACAGTGAAGGAAATCACTGAATTGAAATTTTATTTATTTCTGTTTATAACTTTTCTTAAGTGTAATGACAGTTTGTTCCATAGACCCAGCATATCAGCCTCACCGGGGAGTTTGTTAGATATGCCACTCCCAGCCCTGCTGAAGCAGACTGTCTGGTGTTGGGCCCAGGAATGTGGATTATAGTGGGCCCTCCAGATAAGTATTGTCACAGTAAAGTTCGAGAAACACTACTTTAAAGCACTCCGGGATCTTGTTAAATGCAAACTGTATTTCCGTAAATCTGAAGCTGGGCCCCAGATTCTTCATTTCTGAAATCTAGCTCCTGAGTGACTGGTCTGTGGACCACATTTTCAATAACAAGGTCCTACAGAACTATGGTGAACACCTGAAATTAATCCGATCTTGGACGTTGCCTTGAATTTGCTTATTTGTTTGCTATGTGTTTATTTGGATGTTAAAACCAAGAAAATTCAGAAAAGCTTTTGAAACAAAGACCCAGAAAGCTATATGGAACTTGTTGAAAAAATTATCAAAAATCTATAGGTATAAGAGTTTGCTTAAAACAGAACACCTCATGTATTGAAAGAGCAGGGATTTGATGTATCATTTCATTAATAAGAACATGAAAAGTATTGTCGAATAGTAACTGAAATGGGTATTTTACAGAACATACTGAATTCTAACCCTATTTCAAAAGTCAAAGCCCCATTTTGATGTATATGCATTGGACCGCTGTTGTCACCTGCCATATCAGATTGGTTCCAATGACGCTAGCATGCAATTATTGATTCATCACCCCTGTCAGCGGCACGTAGCACTCATTCTCCAGTGGAGTAGCGCCGCTCTAACCTTTCCTGTTGCTGATTTAGACTTTCTCGTTTCCGTCCTATTCTGTTCATTCAAACCATGCCTAGATGGGCTGCCATAGCATGTATTTGCCCTCCACTGTCACGTAGTAGTTCTAGCTCATTCTAGCAGCTTACACCTCTTTCAGGACTCTCAGCTCCCACTTGCATGATGTACTGGTGACCTTAGCTTCATTGGTATTCTGTGAATGTCAGAGATATGCTTGCCTCAGCTGCCTGGGCCCTGGTGAGCAGGTGGAAAAATGACCAGTTGAAAATGAGTTGTTAAGACCACTACAGTGAAAAGATTGATGCAATTAATTTTTCATTATGCACAGCGTCTGCGGATTCTAATCAGTTTGGATTGTTCCTCCTTTGAGGCACAAATAAAATGCAAATGGCTTTGGAATGAAAGGGAGCATTCTTTATGGTATAGACTTTCCAAAGCTGTAAAATGGTTCAGGACTAATCTGTGGTGTTAGAAATATTTTATGAATTAGGCCCTGGCAGGCTAATGTAAGTTCTTTCTGGGAAATCCAACCTGTAGCAACTATAGGAAGCAGCTTGAAAGGTAGATTTCAAGGGCACAGACAGCAAATGGGAATGAGCCTTGAGGTAAACCTTCCTGGATTGGAAAAAGAGTAGGGAAGCAAAGGAAATTTTTGTTTGATAAACTAATTGTAAATTAACATGGCACAATCTGCAGTCATTATGTGTGTAGATTTATTTTCATAATCCATGCAAATTATTTTTGAAAACAAGAATATGGATTTAGAATTGTTTTTAGTCTCATGATAAAATCTTTCCCCCTCTGTTACAGCATCCCCTAAAATTTACTTTGTAGATATGGCAAACATCCATGATGAGTTAACATTAACAAGTTAAATTATAAATATGCTTATATTATTACATATCTCATTTTCTCTTAAACTTAGGTCATTCCACTTATGAAACAAACAACTGACAATCTTTTATGGTTCGAATGAATATACAAATGTATTTTTACTTCAGTAGAAAAATACTGCTTTTAGGTAATATATTTATATTATCTGGGTAAGATATTTTCTTTCATTGGGATTAAAATTGCTAAGAAAAATGTAGAGGTATAATTTAAAAGTTAATACTGGAAAAATATTACTAGCATGGTCAACAGAAAAGAAGAGTACTTCTTAGTTGCTTGGTGTGTTTTAGAATTAAAGATTTATTCCCTTTATAGATGTCGCTCAGCTCTCATTACAAAATTATTTGGATTTTTTTTTCTAAGGTATATAATGAGGAATTAAAATATGCCTCTCGTGAAGTTGTCTTTTGAAATGTGATCTAAGTTGAAGATCATATTTTTGTGAATTCTAGAAAGCCTTTTACAGCATTATTTGGTGACATGATTTAGGAACAAATAATTGGAACTGCCATTTCCCACTGTGGGATTCTTCCTAACAGAAACTGAGAAAACTATACTTAAACAATTCCTGAACAGAAAAGATCTTAGTGATAATTATGCTTCACAATGCTTTCTTACAAAATTGACTTGCCTTAGAACATAGCAAAAGTGTTAAATTTAAAGTTTCAACTTTCAGAAAGAATAACTTCTAAAAAATCATTGTAGATGTGTACATTTTAAACCCGTCTCAACCCTCTCTTTAACATCAACTTAATCAATGAAAGATTTATTTTGAGTGCATTGAAGGTGTGTGAAGTACAAAGAAACCTGTCCTTACAATTGCCCTCAATAAAATTTTATTCTAGGCCTTAGAGTTTTTGCCAGTCACCTATAATTCATGGGTAGAGAAAGCCGTTTTTCCTTTTCTTTTTCTCTGCTTCTACTCAATTCTCATTTCCTTTTATTCATTTTTAAAGATTTTATTTATTTATTTGTCAGAGAGAGAGTGAGCACAGGCAGACAGAGAGGCAGGCAGAGAGGCCGGCAGAGGCAGAGGGAGAAGCAGGCTCCCCGCCGAGCAAGGAGCCCGATGTGGGACTCGATCCCAGGACGCTGGGATCATGGCCTGAGCTGAGAGCAGCTGCTAAACCAACTGAGCCACCCAGGTGTCTTTCTCATTTCCTTTTACTTGCTCAAGTGAGGAAAGCGAAATAGGCGAAGGACCCACCTGAACTCAATAATTAAAAGTCAGTTACAAACCTCTCTTCCCTGTTTATTTATATTAAAAAAAATTTGGTAGTTCAACTCAAAAACTTTCCTTTAAAAAAAAATATTTTAGGGGCGCCTGGGTGGCTCAGTGGGTTAAAGCCTCTACCTTTGGCTCAGGTCATGATCCCAGAATCATGGGATAGAGCCCCACATCGGGCTCTCTGCTCAGCAGGGAGCCTGCTTCCTCCTCTCTCTCTGCCTGCCTCTCTGCCTACTTGCGATCTGTCAAATAAATAAAATCTTTAAAAAGTATTTTATTTACTTATTTATTTGAGAAAGAGAGAGAGACAGTGATCACGAGTGGCAGGGGAGGAGTGGGAGGGAGACAGAGAGGGAAAAATTCTCAAACAGATTCCGCACTGAGCAGGAACACAATTCAGGGCTCAGTCTCAGGACCCTGAGTTCATGACCTGAGGGAAACTGTGTCAGATGCTTACCTGACTGAGCCACCAGGCACCCCTCAACTCAAAGACTTTCTAATCTGTAGGCAATGTAAATAGGTAAAATTTGTGGGGAATTCCTGTTTTCTCCACACATTATCTCTAAGTATCTCCTCATTCTCTAGTTACTAGAAGAACCTAAGTCAGTCAGTACATTTTCATTCAGCTTCTGAAATTATGAATTACTGATTCTAGAAACTACAAAATTATTCATACCCTTACAAATGGGTCTACTTATAAATGGTCTACTATATTCCAAACACCATGCTGACACTATAAATATGAAAAAAAAGTCCTTGAGTCTGAATTCATATTATTTCTAGAAAAGTTGATAGTCATGCAAATAATTATAAAATTCAGTAAACGTTGTAAAAATAGAAATATACGAAGTGTTATGGACACATAAAAGAAGAAGTTTTCATCTCTTTGGAGTAGATCCTATTCAAGCATAACCTGACAAAATTAGTAGGTAGAAAAAAGAATTCAGATTAAAAAAAAAGAAAAGTCCTGTAGAGTCTATTGATTGATCCAAGGCTCATGTGGCTGTAAATGCTAGCATCCAGGGAATAAAATCTAGTAGTGATAATGGGTTAAGAATGTTAAAATCTGGGTGTCAAATGCATGAAAATAAATACAGTCAGAGAGAGGAGACAGAGAGTAGTTGAACATATTGGGAAAAACCAGTCATCATAAAGGACACATAGAAAATAAAGATCCAATGAAAGGGAATTTAACTAAAAAAAATTTGAAGATTTTTTTTTAAAGGAGTCACTGCACAGTTGAGAGAAAAGCGATTCAATAAAGATGAACTCAAACTTGTTATACCGAGTGTTTTCAAGACACAGAACTTTGAAATTGGAAATATAGCAGTCTTCGACACACACACACACACACACACACACACACACACTCACACACACACTCTCACAGACACACGGCTTTTCACTTATTTAGAATAGGACATTTTATTGATTTTTCAATAATCTCTGAAGGTTGGCTTTATTATCTGGGATTTTGGTTTATTTC
Organism: Mellivora capensis; assembly: GCA_004024625.1. Lineage (NCBI taxonomy): Eukaryota > Metazoa > Chordata > Mammalia > Carnivora > Mustelidae > Mellivora > Mellivora capensis. The sequence continues at coordinate 82,684 of PISX010003615.1, read as the reverse complement.
AGGATAGGAGAGGAGACAGTATAACATACTTATGATAAAAATATAAAAACACACTTGTTAGATCTGATAGGATTGAGAATCATTGTTTTATCTGTCAAAATTAGCTTCAAGATGTAATCTAGTATGCAAGAACTGTTAAGGAAATTAATTACATAAGGAAATTTATTTGATATGAAGGTAGAAGAGAGCCAAGTCTTAGATGTCTGCCTGGATGGAGAATTGGAATAGACAGAACATTTTTTGTTATTTCAACTCTCTCCTGATTAGATCTTAAACTATGATATTAAAGTCTATCTTACTCTCTCTGTAAGTGGTGGGTAGGTGGAAATGTCAAAAAAATCATATAATAGTTCTCATTATTTCACAATAAAAAAGCTTATCATCTATGTGGATCCAGATTCCCATATTCCCTACTATTTTCTAGTGGGGCGGTACCATTCCTTTGAACCCCTGGATTGGAATATTTTTGCATGAGATATAACAAGAATGTAAGCATGACTATATTTGGCATTTCATTTAGTTTTTCTTTTTCTTTCACTTGCCAGAAGGTGTAAATTTTAACCAACTATGTAGAATATATATTTTCATCATATTTATATAATCCCAATTTTAAATGTGGCCTTGTATTTCATTACTAATTGTGTAGTTACTCTACGCACAAGTAGCACATCAGCATCTCTTGGGTATTTCTTAGCATTACAGAATCTCAAGTCCCTCCACAGACCTATGGAATCAGAATTTGTATTTTAATAAGACATCCAAGTGATTTCTGTGCACATTAAATTTAGTTTGAGAAGCAATGGTCTAATATTTTGGTTGAATAAATGACCATATATTCGTATGCATTTTTATAATTATTGAAAATGAATACCAAATTAATTCTTTTATAATTGGGGATTTTTTCTCCTGTAATGACTTATCTCATTAGTAACTTACAATCATACATATATGTTTAGCAAGGCCAAAGCCAAAAGTGTTGTCTGGATTTAAAGATTTGGGAGAGAGATGGCTCAGACCTCAGAGTTTCATTGGCTTAAGTCTATCATCTAAAGAGTCAGTGGAAAGGAAGCAAGATATAAGCATTCAAAATGGGTGAGAAGAAGCTTCCAAGAGGAATGTGGAAAGTTTCTAACCTAGATCTGCAATTATGATGTGTACTTTTTTGTGTGAAATTGTTCTGCTTGAGCATATACTTGCAATTTGAAATCACACCAGTTCTCCTCTCCTACCTAACCTTTTACAATTGATTAAAAAAAAAAAAAAAAGGACATAGTTCCCCACCATACCAAACCTTATACCTTGGGGTATAAAAAGGTTGAGGGCATCAAATAACCTATAGTTTAAAATTTGATGACTGAGAAGATCCCTTTATTGAAGGTATATTAAACTGGCAGCAAAGCTTAATGTCTTTCTTTTCCTTACACATATTTCCATAAAAGGAAAAACCTGGCATTTGAAATGGGATCATTTTCAATGTTAGAATTCAGATGTATTATAGAGAAGTGGGGGAGTATGACAGTTTTGCTTTAAGGTCCTAACATTTTTTTTTTAACCTAAAGAATGTAAATATATCCGAAGATCCCTAAAATATACCACTTTCAATTACTTGGGAGTTTTGTTGATCCTTTTAGCTTCATAAAAAAATTGTCTTTAAATAATAAAGTAAATAACAATAGAATAACAAATCGTGGGAAAGTCTTGAGAGAATTTATTTATTTACATAATCTCTACACTCAGCGTGGGCCTCAAATTTACGATGACAAGTTTAAGAGTTACATGCTCTTCCAAGTGAGCCCTGAGGAAACTTGTTAGTTATTTGTTTACTTAGCAGAAATAAGAAACTGAGAAAGGACATGACTTGAATGGCTAAGAAACAAATTCTCTTTCAAATTGGGATGTCTTTAATGAATTTGAAAGAGAAAATAATTGATTAAATATACAAACCAATTGAATAATAGATCATTGTGTGATATGTACCATATAATTCAGAAAAAGTTCAGGACGCCTGGGTGGCTCAGTTGGTTAAGCGGCTCCCTTCGGCTCAGGTCATGATCCCAGCGTCCTGGAATCGAGTCCCACATCGGGCTCCTTGCTCGGCAGGGAGCCTGCTTCTCCCTCTGCCTCTGCCTGCCACTCTGTCTGCCTGTGCTCCCTCTCTCTCTCTGACAAATGAATAAATTAAAAAAAATTTTTTAATTAAAAAAAAAGAAAAAGAAAAAGTTCAACCGTTGGCATAGCTATAATCAAACTTTCTTCTCTTCTCATATTGATCATTATGAGGATTTCACAGTGCTTACATTTATAAAAAAGTAAGGGCACTTGGGTGGCTCATTTGAGGGACCAACTCTTGATTTCAGCTCAGGTCATGATCTCAGGATTGTGAGATTGAGCCCCAAGTCAGGCTCCATGCTCAGTAGGGAGTCTGTTTGAGATTCTCTCCTTCCCCTACTGTCTCTCCCCCTGATTGCATGTGCACGTGCATTTGCTTTATCTCTAAAATAAATAACTAAATCTTAAAAAAAAAAAAAAGAAAATTAGGAAATGTTTGGAAGCTGAATAGAGATTCCTTCTAAAAGTAACTTTCAGGGGTGCCTGGGTGTCTCAGTGGGTTAAAGCCTCTGCCTTCAGCTCAGGTCATGATCTCAGGGTCCTGGGATCGAAGCCCACATCGGGCTCTCTGCTCAGCAGGGAGCCTGCTTCCCCCTCTCTCTCTGCCTGCCTCTCTGCCTACTTGTGATCTCTGTCAAATAAATAAATAAAATCTTTTAAAAAAATGAATAAAAGTAACTTTCACTCACTGATTTATGAAAAAAATCTCTCATTAAAAGATGCATTTGTAAAATTTAAATATTATCAAAATAACTATTATATTTGTTTTGATCAAATATGTAGACATAATAATTATAACTTTTGCAATATTTTATATAGAAACATACAGAAACAGAAAATAAAAATAAACAAAGATCTCAATACATATTTTTGTATTTTTTATGTATTTTGTATTTAAAATAAACATTTTTAATGTTTAAGAAGTATTAGAGAACCCTTGACAAAATAATATCCAACAATATACATATATATATATATATATTTTTTTAAGATAAGATTCTCTAGGGAATTAGTTCAAGGAGAAAAACAGTATAAATATAGTCTCTAAAAGAAATGCCTGTTCATATATTCATATATTTAAAAATAAATATGGTAGTACTGAATCATCATATTTAGATTCCTTTGGTATATTTAAAAGAGATGTTACATATTTATTTAAAAACATCAATATAGGGGCACCTGGGTGGCTCGGTGGGTTAAGCCTCTGCCTTCAGCTCAGGTCATGGTCTCAGGGTCTTGGGATCAAGCCCCGAATCGGGCTCTCTGCTCAGCAGGGAGCCTGCTTCCTCCTCTCTCTCTCTGCCCGCCTCTCTGCCTACTTGTGATCTCTCTCTCTCTGTCAAATAAATAAATAAAATATTTTAAAAAATCAATATATGCAATATGCTAAAAGCCTTGATATTTGCAATTAGAGCCCAAGTTCACTGTGGGGTTAATAAAGCTTAAGTTCGGGGATCCCTTTTATTTACATGGGCTTTTTCCAAGCTTGGGAGGCTTTAACAGCATATTTATAAAGCCATATGTTCTTATTAAATTTTAGAAAAAAAAGTTAATTTAAGTGCAATTGTTTAAGATCTCCACCACATTCCAATCGATTTACCCTTCACCATATATTTTCTGTATATGATTTTAAAGTGGCTTTGGAAATTTTGCAATCTAAAGGGGAAATTGAATTGGTGATACTTTTAGTTTGGGTTTAACGTGATAAATTTATACAATCCAAACTCACTTCGTATAGAGCTATTATTGCTATCTGTTCTACTGTAAAAATGACTTTGATGGACATTCTTACCACTCACTGTGCCAACTCATCATTACCATTACGTGGCTAGAGGTCATATGTTGTAATGTGAGCATGTCCAATGGCATCCAGTACTTGAAATATGTGGATTATGGAGGAGAAACAGGGTTGGAGAAGTCAAGAGACAGAAGCTAGTCTGAGAAAATTTCTTGTCATTGGACATACCCAATGGTTAGTAGGATACTTCATTGATGTCTATTTCAAATAAAAATTTTCTCCTCCTATACTTGGAAATAACTGCAGTTTTGATGATTAGAAATATATGTAACATTTACATTTTTTGGGGGGAGTCACAGAAAATAGAAATTTTAGAATTTCGGGGATGTGAAGGATAAAATTCGTGCAGTACTACAATTGGTAAGTGTATATCTTTGTAAAGTCTCATGTATTATGCACCTCAATAAAATAATAGAAACTAAATTTTAACCAACTGTGTTGAAAGAGACACTGATTGTCTTTCTTTTCTTTGTGGACAGTATTACAAAATAATAGTAATGTGATAACATGATCAAAAAGTATGCTGCCAGGGCGCCTGGGTGGCTCAGTGGGTTAAGCTGCTGCCTTCGGCTCGGGTCATGATCCCAGGGTCCTGGGATCGAGCCCCGCATCGGGCTCTCTGCTCAGCAGGGAGCCTGCTTCTCTCTCTCTCTCTGCCTGCCTCTCTGTCTACTGTGATCTCTCTCTGTCAAATAAATAAATAAAATCTTTTTAAAAAAAAAGTATGCTGCCAATAATACTGAAGTCAAAAACCAGTATTATGGATGAATATCAGGCAGTAAGTTAATACAAATATGTTGTTTTCCCAGATAGCTGTGATTTCTTATTCTATAGAGATATTTTCTATCTATTTTTGTATTAGTAATTTTGTATTTTTTTCTTAAAATAATTTTGTGTGTGTAAATTCTGTGTCCCACAAAATGAAGTTCACTTTCATTTGCAATGATTTAAGCATAAAGAAAAATTATAAAAATTTATAAATATATGTGAAAATATAAAAATTATATGATATATTGCATTGCAGTGTACTTTATATTATATATGTATTACATGTATATTATGTATGTGTTGTATATATACAAAATAGTGTATACATGTATGTCTCTCTGTATGTATATATGTATAGACATATTGTACATGTATACATATATACATGTATATACATACATACATACATACACATACTATATACTGTCTTGCACTGTAGGTTTAGAAAAAGGCATATAGAAGTAAAACCATTTTTAGGTTATTGCTATAAGAGATAAACATACATTTAAGTGAGTAGTTGCGGCTTCCAAATGTTGCCTTAGTTCCTCTAGCAAGCAAGTCTACAATCTCATTGATGATATAACCCAGATGGAGGGAAGATGCACTAGGCCAGAAAGGTCCATGGCCTTAGGTAAGCTGCCTGGCATGTCATTAGTTTGCAGGGGCCACACAGACACATAATGGTCTATGTCCTACAATCTGTATAAGAGTAACAGTACCACAGTTACACAGCTCTATTTCATCTGTAACATTGAGCCTACATAATAGGTGATGTTTTATGAAAATCTGAAACTAAATATGGACTGTTTTCACCTGATTTTTCAGTATCATTTTATAGGTAATCAATTGCTATCATCCATGATCATTGTATGCTGTGACTATCTACGTAACTCTATGTTATGATAAACTGCACACAACCATATTTTATGCAGATACTACTTTGGAAGAACATTTACACTAATGAAAAGTATACATCAGTTAAAAAATTCAGATGAATATGGAAATTGTGTGGATTTAAAAATCATCAAAATTACAGTAGTTATATGAAGATGAAGCTGATACTTGAAATTAACATGAAATTATCTTAAATTGCAAGTAAAATATGACATATAGATAGTAGAAGGGGAATTTTTAAAAGGAGAAATGCTGAGAGGTTCACAAGTGAATCATGGTGGTACTCAGGAACCATGTCATATTTAATGGTGTGAAAACAGGAAAACGAGATAGTCATACATCCTGGGAAGCACGGACTCATACAACATAAGAGTTTCCTGCCTGAGCCAAGAAAAGACTTATGTCTAGCATCACTACATGATACTCTCATTTGAGAACATTCAGAAAACCCTTATTTAACAACACGGGGCCTTGAGTCTTTAAGCTTTTCCCCCTTTTCTTTGTTATGACCTAGTTTGGCCTTTAGGGACTTACTGTTTTGTCCACAAATTCTCAATTTTGTATTTTTCACTTCTTTGTTCTTAAAAGTGATTTTTGTTAATACTTTTTAAAAAATCTCTGATAGAATGAGGTCTGCATTGTCTGAAATGTGTCTTTAAACAAATGAATAAACAAACAAAAGAAGTATTCTAACAAACCTTTGTGATTTCAAGATAGGGAATTTTTATTCAACTAATAAATACCCTTAGAATGACTGATTTCCTTATTTGCAATCATACAAAAACATTTTCAAATGCTCTCTATGATAACAATGAAAGTTATGCCGCAATAAATATTAATAGCATTTATTCTGAGCACTGAACATGAATATATCAGAGGCAATACTCTTCTATTTGACACTTTTGGGAACTATTTTTGATAAAGAATCAGAAAGGAGATTTCAAGTGACAGTCTTACACCAGCCCTCAGGGGTTGACAGGATGACCTAATCGGTGTTATGAAACCTCTTATTCTTATGATTGATTGATTAATTTTCTTCATGGAAAATGTTATTACTATCCTATTTTCCTTGCTTTATTTACCTTATCTTCTTTCTGAGAAATAACAGCGTATGTTAGAAAGCAATACAAGCAATCAGACATCAAAATTATATTCTTTGTTATTCATCATTACTAAAGAATATACAGAGTTCTGATTCTACCATCAATACTTCAATACTTGAAGAGACTTAGTCATAGGTTTTGCATATCAAACATACATACGTGAGGGAATATATCAGATTTAATTCAACTGAATACATTGTAGTGTTCATGTTAGCTTATGGCACCTCAACCAGCAGGTGATCAGGAAAGAAAAACAGGATGGTTACAGAAAATTGTATAAGATTGTATCAAAATTTCATCATATTTTGGTCAATATGGTCAACAATAGGTTTTGGAAGTTTATTCACAAAAAAAACATTTTTAAAAATCATTGTTTTTCATATAGAAAAACTTGCACTTTGTGCTATATTTTGGATGCAAATATTCTACACTTTATATATCAAACATTCTCATGAGATTATGGATATGAACATTATGGATATGGTGGAATAAGTAAGTGTTCTTAAGGATGCTACTATTAAGATGTTTTCTCCCAAATTTACTTCTTTGTAGATGTATGGAGTGCCTATTTTTTGCAAGGCGTTCATTTGAAGCACAGATTTATACCTACCATTTCAGTCCGTTGCTATTATATACATTTATTTGTATTTCTTTATTATTTGTAGAGAATAACCACAATATCCAAACTATCAGCATATTTATGCTTTTTTCCCACTTATAGAATAATATTTTGTCCAAAAAAATGCTCCACCATTACAAGAAAATACTTAAATTTCAGATAGTAACACTGTCATCCCTCTTGGCCTTCCATTATCATTTCTCCTATCCCTGATTATCACCGATTATCTTATCTTTTAATTAAGAGTAACAAAAATAACACTTAAGAAAAATACAAGTGATTTTTTTCTAAGAAGTCATTAGATTCCATATATCAGTTGCCAATGTGAGGCATCATTAATGCAGTAGCAGAAACTTTTCTTTGGAAGGGAAAGAATCCTTGGCTTATTTAAAACTTTGTATATTCTACTATAATGAATAAAATTCATATTCATAAAATAGATATGTAACATAAAAATACCTCATGAGATTTAAACTGTTTTATTGCTTGTGGATATACCTTTGTACCAATAAGATAAAACCTAAAAATACTATGTTCATCTAGATTTATTTCTGGGAAATTGGACTATGTTGACTGGTATACAGTAAAACATTATATATCTCCAGTGCCTGTCAGTAAAAGATCTGACACCATCTTAATAAACTATATTTTAGGTCATTTTCCTTTATAAATCTTTGAAGAAAGAAACTAAGATATTATAATGAGACTATAATGGGAACTCTGAATAAATATTCTGACACTCCTCCTTGTTAGCTAACTGACATTAAACAATATATTTAAGTATATTTAAGTTTGGTTTCCTCATTTGTATGAGTAAACATATAATTCATGCAAAAATCCCTGGTATAGCAGAGTGACTTCTATAATATGCATGTATATTTATTTACATTTATATTTATATTTTTATATATGGTGTGTATATGTATGTGTGTATATATGTATGTGTTTTTATATGTACACACATATGTATATGCCATACAATTATATTACATACATATATTATACAATTATATATACATCATATGTATAATTTTATATACACATACATATATAAATATGTGTATATATTATATATATTCCATAGAGCAAATAAAACCAAGTTATATGTATATATATGTGTGTGTATACATGAATACACTGACACACAGACACACACACACAACAGATCCATACCCACTGCTTAATAATACATACATTTGCTTTTTAAATTCTGTCCACATATTATGTTTTGGAATATTAAGATAAATATCTCTACTATGGAAATTGTTGTCATTTAAAATCCTTGGAAAAATATCTATAATAGTACAGTGACTTTAGACTATAATTGCCAGAGTTTAATCCATTGGAAGTATCTATTGAAAATCCTGAGCCTATTCTCCTACTGCTTGGGAAAGACACTATAGGATAATTTCTTGATCTCCATTTTGACCTACAGGATTGATTCTTTCTTCTCATAATTTTTCCTAAAGCAGAAATAATAACCCCGAACACCCACAATTTAAGTCAGAGTACGTTAAAAGGACATGTATTAAATCTAAAGCATGATTCTCCCAGTCGTGCGTAGCAAGAGAAGACACCAGCTATAGCCACAGCAGATTTCATCAGGGGCTACCCTAGGAATTCCCCCCATCCTTCACTGTTGCACACTCTTATTTCGAAAGTGCACCTATGGGAAGGAACTCAGAGTTGGTGCTATTCTGGAGCGACCACCCATCTACTTAGTGTTTCTTAGTGTACAACTCTCTCACATAATCCTTCTTTTATTTATACAAACCAAATGTCTTTTTTGGTGGTCAGTTCTGTGCTTGGCGCAGTGTTGAGGTAACAAAAATGAAAGAAAACTTCTTACTCCCACAGGTTTTACTGTATCATGAGAGAGAGAACTCATTCAAATGAATAAGCAGATGACTAAAACAATAGGAAGGTGTAGGGAATTCTATGATAAAAGCTAAAATCTGGGACAGAAAATTCAAGGAAAGATATATGGTGGGCCAGATGCTGTGCAGTGGGTGGGGGCAATGAGATATTTTGGATCTTTCACTGTTTTTTTTTTTCAGAACTGAAAGCTTCCAACTCAAAGAAGCTTGGTCACTCACTCACTGGTCAGTCCGAACATGGGACAGAATTGCTCCATAGTACAGGAATGGATGGGGAGAGTCTGAAATGGTCTTCGGCTAAAGCCTCTTGAATTCATGGATACAAGTGCCATGGGAGGCAATAAGGAATCTTGATTGTCACAAAACATAGTAGTTAGGCGGTAGTCCTCAATGATGGCTGCACGTTAGAGTCACCCAAGATTTGTTAAATCCCAGAACATAGTAGAGGCAAGTTATACAAGGTTTTCTTGGGGGTGGAACACAGGACTCAGTATTTTAAGAAGCTTTTCAGATATTGGGGGTGCCTAGGTGGCTCAGTCAGTTAAATGTCTGACTCTTGATTTCTGCTCAGGTCATGAGCTCAGGGCTGTGATCTCAGGGTCTCTGCGCTCAGTGGGGAGTCTGCCTGAGATTTTCTCTCTCCTCTCCTTCTCCTCTCTCTGCTCATGCTCATTCTCTCTCTCTCTCTCTCTCTCTCTCACACACACACACACACACACACAAATAATTAAATAAATCTTAAAAAAAAAAAAAGGAAAGGAAAAGCTTTTCAGATGCTGAATGGAGTCAAGGCTGAGAACCAGTGGATGAGCTCATCCACTATTTTTTTTTTCTGTTTTTTGCTAAGAAATCTGGCTAATATGTTTTTAACAGAAAACGGATGCCCCCTCCACTACACAAATCTCCACTTACTGAGACAGAAGGTCTGTTGGCTCTCAGGCTTTTATAATAGTTAAGTGCCAAACTCATGTGTGTGTGTGTGTGTGATGTGTGAGCAGCCCTAAACACTTAAGTGATAGTATAATGAGTATATTTGAAATAGTCAATCCAAAGCTCATTTTTTAATACTAAACTATTTCAACAAACAAAGGTACTTTCGTGGTAGTCATTTATTGGTAAATATAAGGGAGTCTCATAACCTCCCAACTTTGGACAAAAATAACCTCCTTTGGAGAAGCACTGAAGATTAAGTTCAACTCCTTCTGAACAGTGTTTTCCAAGTTCATTCTACCTACAACATGGGTAGCTTTTTAAAAGATTTTATTTATTTGAGAGAGTGAGAGAAAGAAAGCAGAGAGAGAGAGCACAGGAGAGGGGAGAGGAGCAGAGGGCCAGGCAGAAGCAGATTCCTTGCTGATCAGGGAGCCCAAAGCAGGGCTTGATCCCAGGACCCTGGGATCATGACCTGAATTGAAGGCAGGCGCTAAACTGATTGAACCATCCAGGGGCCCGATATCTGTAGTTTTCATTAAAAGTACTAAAATATATTTTTTAAGAAAATGTATCTATTCTATTTTCTTAGAATGTAAATGGCATTTTCCAAAAACGTCCAAGTGGAATGTAAACTGCCATTGAAACAGACTACCTCCCTGACGCCCCAGGCAAAGGAAAGAGGTCAGGGCTGACTGCTCTTCATTCTCATTTCCTCTGACACATGCTCATTTAGTCATTACATTATATCATACGAATGGCTTTATTTTTATTTGTCTGTTACCATTATTCTTTATTGCTTTGGGAAGAGGGCAATATCAAATGAATCTGGCAAATATCAGATTTTTGCTGTTCTGACCAGAAATTTCTTTAATGTTTATGGTATTAAAATATTTTTAAATTTTTGATGAAGGCATGTTTAATAAATCAGAGAATTTTAATCAGAGATGATTTGAAGTATGATATATATTTATGAGAACTGAGCTAAGGGCCCACGGGCATTCTAAATACCAATTCAATGTATTAGGTGTCTTTTGTTCCACAGTTCCCTTATTTTCAGAATGCTCCAACTCCTTATTTTCATCCAATATTGCTTTATAGGTGAGTGATAGTAGCTATCAGAACATCTCACTTTCTGAATATTCATGAAGCATTTTTTACTTCCCCTGGCAAGAAGAAAAAAAGGGAAATATATTATTGAGAAAGAAACCTCTTTGAAACTGAGGTGCCCTAATTCTGGTATGGTCTTCGTTGACAAAGAACTTTTTATTCTTTTCTGGAACAAAAGAAAAATACCATTGAAGAGTTCTAGACAAAGAAACCTGGTATGGAAATTGTGAGGATATAGGTCAGCAAGGGATGGTTGGGTCTTCAAGTTCTCTACTGCCTTTGTTTCCTCTTTTGAACAATGGAGTTAATGGCATCAATTTTCAGGGTTATTTTGAGGCTTTGACAGAGCACCTGGTATATAGTTGGACTAGATATATATTCGTTTCCTTCCTTCCCTGCTTTATTTAGTGTTCTGCCTATTGGTGAGGAAAACAGCTGATAACTACTGTCCTAGTTTCCTTACCCCACATCGCTCCTCTCAGTGAGGCAAAGCTATGTAAATCTCTGGCCATTAGCATCTATTTCTCATTCTGTAGATCCATAGAGCATCTTAGAATCACTTTAGCCACCTGCCTGATGTGCCGCATCTCTATAATCCTTCTGCTCACTTCCTTTCCTCTGCCTCCTTAGCCTTAAGCGATAAGAGGAATGGGGAGAACAGAAAAGCTAAATTGCCATCTTGTAAAAAGAGGTCTCCCCTATTCGTATTTATGCTCTGATTCCTCATTCTCTATCCTCACAGAGAGTGAGGGACTGAGATTCTGTACAGTTTTGTCTTTGGGTAAATTTAGAGGACAGAAATCGTCTAATGAATGGAACAAAACCACATCCTAAAAAGATAGCAAACCATTCTTCTGCATAAGGTAGTTAACATTTTGAAAACAATTTATTTGGCAGCACTACTGCATATAATCATAAACCAAGTCAAACAAGATGAACATACGCACATTGTTGAGCTGAGTGGTAGAATGGCTTTTCCAGCAGCAACACACCTGTATAACAACATAATTTCCAGGTAAATAGCTCTTTTATTGCTAATTAGAATTGAGTTTGAGATATTGTTTTAAAGCTCCAGTCAAGAAGCCTGGCTATTTGCACATCCCTGACTGAAGAATCATGTCCCTAGACCTGGAAAGGTCAGTCTCTCATCTTTTGTTCATATTACACTTGCTGAAGAAGAGGACAGCTCCTGAAACTGCTGCCTTGATCAAATAGGGAGCATGGGCAGTGACATCCGGGTAATCCCGACATGCGGTCCCCTTACTCCATTTCTTCATAAAGAGAAATTCACTGCTTAGTGTGCTAAGAGCATAATTTAAATAAGTCTGGGGGCTAACACTGTAGATTATAATTTACTCCACTCTTTTTAGTACATACAATTCTTGGGATGGGGTTTTGAGACAAGAAGAAAGTTATTAATCTCTCATTTTACCTTTGATTTAAAGTCCTGATTCCTGATTCTATGTTCTTTCATGCTTTGAATGAGAATTTTAAGGAGCAGTGGGGGAAAAATAAGACAAACCAACAGCTTTTAAACACTGTTGGCTTGAAATCAGCTGGCATTTAAATCTACTTCACAGAAAAACAAGATCCTTATCAAAGCAAATCTAGAAAAGAACCGAATCAGGTACAGCATGAATTAACTCTTGCTTTTTATGATCTTCTTCGCCGTGTAAAATCGTGAAGAAAGTAGCGTTAGAGAAAAGAATGGGGAAGGAAAAAATAAAGGAAACACCTCCAAGTATAGATATTCAAGCTCTTCATTTTACAGATAAAACAACTGAAGAAATCAGTGGAAACACATAGGTTTCCATAAACTATACTGCTTGGCTAATTAGTAAGAGATCTGGGATGAGAATTAACATCTAGTTTATACGACAATAGAGCTTTGACACACTGGACTACTCAAATTTAAAGACAACAAAAGAATAAACATTTTCTTTTGGTACAGATCCTGGTAAATAGTTTCAACCAAGCACTCAAGTAGAATAAAAAAAACAAAACCAACCACGTAGCAAATTAGTGGGGGGAAAATGTACATTTGTTCTAAAGAAAGAAGATAGTTAACCCAAACTAATGGAATCTATGTATGATTTGAGATGATCTGATTTTTCTTAAAAAATTCCACAAACATGCCATTCTTTGAAAAATGGATTTGCTTAGATAAATGTTACTTATTTAAGCAAGAAATCTAACTACTGAAATAATATGTTATGGTTATAAATGTATCATGGTCTACCCCCACTTATTTCATTGTATTATATTATCCCACCAGCAAAACAGCTTTAAATACTTGTGGTTATAAAAATTGTAGGTCATGAAGTCTAACTTCAATCAACATAGTCTCTACAATTTGAAATTCAATAGCATTAAGTGCTGATGGAACAGGAAAACAAAAGTCATTAAAATTTTCCTGTGGAAAGACTACCCTCTTGTGACTTCAATTTGTACTACAGCTATCTACCTTTTTCAAGTTGGACCCCTACAAAGGGATTTAGAATAGTTTGACTTAGGAGCTAAAAATCACCTTACCAATATTCTTATGATTTCTACTATTTTGTTTTTATTGTAGTCTCATTTGAAGATATCAAACCTGAATCCTGGATTTTTAGTAACATTAGATTAGAAACACCTCTTTGAGATTTGTAGCCTTCAATAATGAAACCCTAAGAAACTGTGTAATATTTGAAATTTTACATCATCTTCACTAACATATTATATCATTTGTTAACTCTTAATTTTAAAGCCATTAACTTATTTTACAATGAAAATTTAAAATTTATGCCTCATACTAGCAGCCTTCAAACCACAAAAGATTGGGGAGCCTGGGTGGCTCGTATAGTTGTTAAGCCTCTGCCTTTGGCTCAGGTCATGATCCCAGGGTCCTGGGATCAAGCCCCACATCAGGCCCCCTGCTCTGTGGGAAGCCTGCTTCTCCGTGTCTCCTCCCCCTGCTTGTGTTCCCTCTCTTGCTGTCTCTCCTCTGTCAAATAGATAAATAAATAAGATCTTTAAAAAAAACTTCAGAAAGTACTCAATATTCTATTAACTATTCAGAATGTCCTAAATTAAATTAGAGATTTTATGTAATGTGAAATGTCACATAAACTAAGCCATTTCCCAGTTCAAATCCAGTGATAATATTTTTTCAAATAAGTATTAATTTCTTATCAACAAATGGATAGTGAATGGTAACTAAGCCATATAAGTGGTTGAAGAATTTCTTTGTTTCAATTTAAAACTTGTTACAATTTGAAGTGTTGAGGTTGCTGGAAGGACTACTTTAGCTGAAGTTTGTTCTCAAATTGAAGGGGGAAATCACTGAGGTTTTACAATCTGCCCAGGACTCTGAATAAGGGATAGTTCTTTAGGGAGAGTCCTATGTTCCCAAACTCCAGCTACAAAGGTGTCTATGGCTTTATGTAGCTTTATGCAGTGTTCCCTGCTTCTTGTAAGGATATATCAGCATGCATTTATGTTGTGTAGCAAAATAATAGTAAAATAGTAAAGGCAGAATGAAAGACACATAAGGACTGTCTTTGAGTGCTAATAGAGCCTTTAAATTTTACCTTTATTCTCATTTAATTGGTAGGCATTTTCACTATATTTTTAAAGATTTTATTTATTTATTTGACAGACAGAGATCACAAGTAGGCAGAGAGAGAGGAAGGGAAGCAGGCTCCCCGCCGAGCAGAGAGCCCGATGCGGGGCTCGATCCGAGGACCCTGGGATCATGACCTGAGCTGAAGGCAGAGGCTTTAACCCACTGAGCCACCCAGGTGCCCCTCACTATTTTAAAAATAATCTCTACACCCAACGTGAGGCTTAAATTTATGACACCAAGAATCAAGCGTCTTGTGCTGTACTGACTGAGCCAGCCAGGCAACCCTCACTTGGTGGATATTATTATTCAGAAATATTCACAATGCTTCCTGACCTGCCTAGGAGAGCACTTACTCCATTCTGGACATTAGGCTCAACGATGTGACTCTGGACAACTGGATGTCATCACACATGATTGGGCATAAGCTTGAAATAGGTTTATCCCAGTTTACTCACTTGCTC
Source organism: Mellivora capensis (assembly GCA_004024625.1). NCBI lineage: Eukaryota > Metazoa > Chordata > Mammalia > Carnivora > Mustelidae > Mellivora > Mellivora capensis. The sequence goes on along the minus strand of PISX010003615.1, from coordinate 67,411 downwards.
CTCTGTTACGATTATCTTAAGAATGCACTTAGCCTAGCCTGCTGGCCCCGGACAGAGCCTATAACCTCTTCTAACCACGCCTAGTCTAGATCCAGTGACTCTGGACTGATGCAGATTTCTGGGCTAAACTGAAGCTTCATATTGTATGCTGCTGAGATTTTAATCACCTTTTCGTAGCACTGCACACTGTGATCATGTTTAATAAGACAACTTTCTTTCCCCACATGGAAAAATATTTAACTGCTTCACAGTCATATAGAGGCAGAGTCACGTAATTGTTCTGTCGGTTCTCTCTTTCCAAATTTGTTTAAAGGTTTTATTGATTTATTTATTTATGGGGGGGGGTAGAGTTGCAGAGGGAGAGGGAGACAGAGATTCTCAGGCAGACTCTGCACTGAACACAAACCCTGAGATCATGACCTGAGCCAAAATCAAGAGTTGTATGTTTAACCTTAACTCTTCTTCCAAATCCTAATGAAACTCCCTATTTTGATCCTTGAGATCAAATAAATGTCACTTTCTCAGAGAGCATTTCCAGATTATTCTGTTTAGGGTATCTCAACAAATAATCTTTTTTTGATGACATACTCAACTTTTTTATTTCCTTTGTAGAAGTTAATATTGCTTTTATTTTCAGTGTTCTTATTCATTAATTTATCTGCAATCCCCAATCAAATATAAATTTCATGAAGGTAAAAGCCTATCTTTTTGTTCCCTGCCACATTTCCAGTGTCTAGCTCCCAAAATTTTCTCATTAAAATTTTTGAATGAACAAATGAATGATATATTCAGCCCATTAATACATCAATCAGTTCTATTACCTGATCTGGTAAATCCCCACTTGAAACATCACTTAAAAAAAATAGTCCTCATTAGTTTTAATAACCTCTATAACTGTTCTCTCATTTCACCTATGTGTCAACTCTCAAGGATTCAGTGGCTGAGCTGATAACAAATTATTCTCAGTTGATTCCCAGCCGTATGCTCTGATCGGGCAGATATATATTTTTTAAATTGTCAGTTATTGTCAATATTTATTACTGTCAGCTATTTCCATCCTGATCTTATTCCTTCTCTTCCTCATTATGTTAAACAAACAAGGTAAAAACTCTCCTAACATTTATTTCAAAACTGTACCGTTTTAAGGGCTTGTAACAATGTATGAGTGTATATGAAAACAGAAAATGTGCAAGTGGTTATTTTGTGTTTATTTATTTAACAATAAATATTTCTTCCAGTAATGGATATAAAGATACCTAGAACTTAGGTCATACCCTCAAGACCTGACTATCTTGGAAGGGAGATAAGAGCTGGTAGACATTATGATAAATATAATATGGCTTAGACTGCTATGGTGCTTTGCTGGGAGTTAGGATATAAAGAAAATTGCATTGCTGGAGGAGTATGTGAGCTTTGGTTTCAGTAGGATTCTGAACAAGAGAGAGGAACACAATAACTTAGGATAAGATAGCTTGCTACATAATTGACCATTGGTTTGTGAGCAGAATTTAAACAAATGTACCATCTCCCAGTTGGTGTAATAGCATATTTTATGGAGAAAAGATTGTAATTGAAAGATTTCTATTGCTATTCTTACTATCACCAGAACAATTATTTTAAATAGTATGTCCATAAAAATAAAGCAGTTATCTCTCTATTGAGCAAATCACTACGTGAGATACAAAGAAAAACCATGAAGGTATTTTTCTCAGGGAGCTTATAGTCATTTGGTAAGTAACATAAACTTTTGAGAAGTTGGGTCACATGTAGTAATTATATTATTTTATATTTTTAGGAGAACTATTTTATAATTGATAAGTAATGTCTATAAACTCAAGAAAACATTCATAATATAGAGTGTGAAAGTGGCAATGAGAGGGAAGAAAGGGTAGAATGGGGTGAAGGAGAAGAGATAAAAATAGGAAGAAAAAAGGAGAGGGGGAGAGGAAGAGAAGTGAAGGAGGAAGCAATGTGCTGTGGGTTTTGATAAATTTAGTTCTCAACCCAAATCTTGCTAAGAAGAGTTGTAGAACATGAGTTGGGACTTGAAATATAATAGCATTTTGATAAGTTATAGGAAAGAGATGGTGCATGTGTGGGTGAACAAACAGTGTATTTGGGAGATGGTTCGTGAGACAGCTTGATTGGGAAGTCAGGATAACATCTTTTATTGGAATACCCAAATTCTGATCCACAGAACACCTTTGAAATATTTAGTGATGCTTGCTATGAACTGATTCGTGTCTCTCTCTAAATTTGTATGTTCAAGTTGTAGCCTTCAGTACTTAAGGGTATAACCATATTTTGAGATAGTACCTTCCTTCAAAGAAGTATTGAATAAAATGAAGTCTTATGGGTGGTTTCTAAACCAGTATGACTGGTGTCCTTATAAAAGGACTTTAGGGCATAGGCACAGAGAGACCATGTGGAGACACCAGATAAAGATGGCCATCTCTAAGCCAAGGAAAGAGTCTATCAGAAGAAATCAACCTGCCATTACCTTAATGTCAGAATTCTAGTTTCCAGAATTATAAGAAAATAAATTATTGTTGAAGCCACTCACTTTTTCTACATTCTGACCTTGTAGCTCACTCATTCTTCAAAGCCAGTGGTGTCTTCCTAAATCACAGAGCAGATCCTGTCAGCCCCTTGCTCATGTCCCTCTGTGACCTCATGGCAAACTGAATAAAGCCCAAGTATCCTATCTTGGGGGCTAAGGCCCTATTGACCTGCATTCAGTATTTCTTCTCACCTCATCTACTTTCTATTTCCTCCTCTAGCCCATTTCAACCAAGCTGACTGGGTTATTTCCTCTATGGTTTATTTGTTTGTTTGTTTGTTTGTTTTTCCCTCAGGGGCATGGCAGTAGATTTGTGTTTAGTTGGGTCTTTTCTTCCCCAATTTTTTTTTAATTATTCAAATCTCACTGTAAGTGCTAGCTGCCTTGTCAGAGATTCCTTGTCTAAGCTAAAGAAATACCTGTCTTCATTTTCCTGATTACTGTTCACGTTACCCTATTTTAGTTTCATGTTTTTTTGTTTATTTTCTGCTGCATCTGCTTTTAAGATGGGGTCAGTATCTGTTTCCTTTTGTGCTTTATCATCAGTGGCTAGAATTTTGCTACCCAAAACTACAACCATTACCCACATGAGGCTATTAAGCACTTAAAAATGTGATTACTCCCTATTAGGATAAAATACACACCAAAATTTGAATGTTTGGTGTAAAAGCATGTCAAATATGTTAATAATGATCATATTTGTGAGGTGTTAAAATGATAATATTGTGGATATGTTTGTTTAAATAAAATATATTACTATTCCTTTTTACCTGATTCATTCTACTTTTTTAATGAGGTTGGTAAAAAAAAAAAAAAGTTAAGGTTATATAATTGGCTTAAAGTTGTGACATACATTATACTTCTTCTTTTAATTACATTATTGCGGTATGATTGACACATAAGCTATATAAATTTAATGTATACAATTTGATGAGTTTGGAGAAAAGTAAATATCCATGAAACTATCATCAAAATCTACACTGAAAACATATCCATCACCTCCAAAAGCTTCCTTCTATGCTCTTTATCTATGCTCATTATTATTATGGCGTGCGTGATAGGAGTATTTATCCAAAGATCTACCATCTTCACAAGTTTTTGAATAGACAATATACTATTTTGAACTATAGGCACTATTCTGTGCAGTAAATCTCTAGGATTATTTTTTAATCTCATATAACTGAAACTTTATACCCTTTGATTAATACCTCCCCCTTTTCCCTTCCCTCCAGTCCCTGCCAACCATCATTCCACTCTACGCCCTGCTTCTATTAGTCTACATTACATTCTTCATATAAGTGGTATCGTGTAATATTTGTTCCTTTGTGTCTGACTTATTTCACTTGGAGTAATATCTTCTAGGTTCACCCATGTTGTTACAAATGGTAGGGTTTCCTTCTTTTTAGACTGACTGATATTCCGGTGGATATATACACCACATTTTCTTCTTCCATTCAACTGGAGATTGGCATTTAAGTTGCTTCCATCTCTTGGCTATTGTAAATAATGAACATGGGGGTACAGAGATCTCCTCAAGATCATGATTTCATTTGCAATGCTAATATACATAGATGTGGGAGTGGTGGATCATATGGTAATTCTATTTTTAATTTTCAGAAGAAGCTTTATACTGGTTTCTGTAGTGGTTGCACAAATTTATATTCCCACTAGCAGTATACAATGTTTATCTCTTGTCCACATCTTTGCCAACACTTTTTTTGTGTTTTGAAAATAGTCATTATAACTGCCGTGAGGGGATATCTCATTGTAATTTTGATTTGCATTTTTCTGATGATTAGAAACGTTGAGGATGTCTTCCAGTGCCTGTTGATTACTTGTATGTCTTTGGAGAAATGTCTATTGAGTTCCTTTGTTCATTTTTGTAATTGGGCTGTGTTGTTGCTCTTGAATGGTAGAAGCTCCTTATATATTACAGATATTAACTCTTCATCAGATACAGCTTGTGAAATTTTTCTCACATTTCATAGGTTGTCTTCTCATTTTCTGGATTGTTTCCTTTGCTGGGCAGAGCTTTTTAGGTTGATATAGTCCCACTTGTCTATTTTTTGCTTTGCTTCTTATGCTTTTGATGTCACATCAGAGAAATAACAGAAAAGATCAATGTCGAGAAGTTATTCCTCCATGTTTTCTTCTAAGAGTTTTACAGTTTCAGGTCAACATGTTTAAGTGTTTAATGTATTTGAGTTTATTTTTGAATATGGTGTAAGATAAGGGTCTAATTTCATTTGCATGCTTATATGTAGCTTTCTCAATATCACTCACTGAAGAAAATATCCTTTCCTTTTTGTGTATTTTGGCACCCGTGTGATGGAGTGGTTGACCATATATGTGTGTTGTTATTTCTGGGTTTTTATTCTGTCCTATTGATCTATATGTCTGTTTTCATTCCAGAGCCATAATACCTCCAGCTTTGTTCTTTCTCAAGATTTCTTTGAGTATTTGGAGTCTCTGGGGTTGCATATGAATTTTAGGATTAGTTGTTCTCTTTGTATAAAAAAATCCAATGAAATATTGATAGGGATTATACTGAATTTGTAGATCACTTTGGCAAGTATGGGCATTCAAACAATATTAATTCTTCCAATCCATGAATATGGAATATCTTTCCATTTACTTGCATCTATTTTAAACATATTTTTCACCTTCTTGGTTAAGTTTATTCCCAAATATTTTATCCTTTTTGATGCAGTTGTAAATGGTATTATTTTCTTAATTTTATTTTTCTATAGTTCATTGTTAATATGTAGAGATGCAAATGATTTCTGTATGTTCATTTTGTATTGTTTAACTGTATTGAATTTATTTTTTAGTTCTAACAGCGGTTTTTTTGCATAGGAGATCATGCCATCTGTGAAGAGAGATTACTTTTTTTCCAATTTGGACATCTTTTTATTTAGTTTACTTAACTAATTGTTCTGCCTAGGACTTCCAGAATGTGTTGAACAGAAGTGGCGAGAGTGAACATGTTTGGCCTTTTCCAGATCATGGGTAAAATGTTGTCAGTTTTAACCCTCTTGAGTATCATATTAAATATAGGCTTTTCATATATAACCTCTAATGTGTTGAGGTAACTCTCCTCTATACCTTATTTGTTGAGCGTTTGTATCATGAAAGGGTGTTGGGTATCGTCAAACTTTTTTTTTTATCTTTTGAGATGATCATATAATTTTATTCTTTCACTATCTTAACGTGGTTGATCATGTTGATTGATTTGCAGATATTGAACATCCTTGTGTCACAGAGATAAATCCTAGTTGGTCATGGTGTATAATCCTTTTAATGTGTCATTGAATTTGGTTTGCTAATAGTTCGTTGATGATTTTGGGGTTGGATTCATCAAGGATATTGGTCTGTAGCTTTGCTTTCTGGAGGTGCCTTTCTCTGGCTTGGATATCAAAGGAACACTGGCCTCATAAAGAGAGTTTGGAAGTATTCCCTCTTCTATTTTTGGGAGCGTTTAAGAAGTATTGGTACTAATTTTTAAATATTTGGTAGAATTTGCTTGGGAAGTCATATGGTCCTGGACTTTTCCTTTGTTGAGAAGTTTTGCTTACTTATTCAATCTCCTTACTTGTTATTGGTCTACTCAGGGTTTCTGTTTTTTCTTGATTCAATTCTGGTAGGTTATATTTTTCTGAGAATGTATCCATTTCCTCTAGATTGTCAAATGTATTGACATATACTTGTTTATAACAGTTCTCAATGATATTTTTAATTTGTGACATCATTTTTAATGTTTCCTCTTTCATTTTTGATTTTGTCTTCTCTGTTTTTTTCTTAATTAGCCTACCTCAGATTTTTTACTTTCATTAAAAAACAAACAAAAAAAAAACCAAAACCAAAAACAAACAAACAAACAGAAAACTTCTGATTTCACTGTTTGTATGTTTGTTTTATTGTTTTTCTATTCGGTATTTTATTTATTTATGCTCTAATCTTGATTATTCCCACCCATCTTGTAACTTTGGGCTTAATTTGCTCTTCCTTTTAGTTTTTTGAGATTTAAAGTTAGGTTGTTTATGTTACTCTTCAGATCCTTCTTCTTTTTAATGTAGATATTTTCACATTGTATTTCTTTTTTTTTTAAAAAAAGATTTTATTTATTTATTTGACAGACAGAGAGATTACAAGTAGGCAAGAGAGGCAGGCAGGGAGAGAGAGGAGGAAGCAGGCTCTCCGCGGAGCAGAGAGCCCGACACAGGGCTCGATCCCAGGACCCTGGGATCATGACCTGAGCTGAAAGCAGAGGCTTTAACCCACTGAGCCACCCAGGTGCCCCTATTTTCACATTGTATTTCTATTGGCTATCCTTGGCTTATAGCAGTAGCTGAAACATAACTGGTTTGAAAAAAAAATTCATTGTTTGACTTGAACATGTTAGTTAAGACCAGTCACTGCTCTAAAGATTTTCACATTTTTTCCTTGCAAATTTGTGATGAGGCATTTGATTAACTGCATTTATAGATAGGAAAGCAGAAGAAAACAGATTATTCATTATGTAGACTTGGAATCATTGCTTAAGAGAGGAAAAAGGTAGAAATAATAGGAGCATTTTAACAATGATAATCTCTAGCTGGGCAGGGAAATTAGTAATTTTTTTTAATCTGTACTTTCTGACATTTACCCATGTTTTCTGCAAATCACATATACTATTTTACAGTTAAAACAATATATATATATGTATATAAATATACATATATATATAATATATATTATATATATATTTGTTTTGCTTCATATATATATGAAGCAAAACAAAGCCATTACTAAGGACATTAGGAGCATGAAGACAACAGTTAAAGAAGAAAAACAAAATCTCATGCCTGTACAAATTTAAGAGTAGCCTTCAAACTAATCTTTTTTGTCCTAGTCTCCATGTTGTTAATTGATGCTAATAATAATAATTAGGATGTATCCTACTCTTATATATACCTGCTAAAACTTTAGCTGTTCTCTGAATCCAGTCCTCTTCCTCCTTGTTCCGTAATTCAATCATATTTCTCATATACTTAACTTACACTAGTTCCTTAGAGTTAATACTGACCATGTTTTTTTTTTCCTTAACTTTAAATGGGAAGAGCCAAAACCCAAACAAACAAAACAGTAACACTAGAGTTTGCAATTACATGGAGCAATTTTAATTTCCCTTCCTTCCTTCCGTCCTTCCTTCCTTCCTTCCTTTCTTTCCTCTTATAAATATGTGCACTTTTTTCCTTAATACGTTCTGGTCTATAGCTTGATAGAATTATTCCTGTTATAAGAGAAACAGAGTCAGTCCTCTTAGCAATAAATTCAATGATTGTCATTAGGCAAGGGATATCAGGTGACATAACTAATAAATGCATAATAAATGAGCTGTTTACAATTTAACAGTTCTCTTGTCTCACCATAAAATTATCTCTAAATAGTTTATTCTTATATTGAACTTTTATCAAAGTTGAAAGTATATCATTCTTAATTTTTTTTTAGATTTTTTTTACTTATTTATTTGAGAGAGAGAGGTCACAAGTAGGCAGAGAGGCAGGCAGAGAGAGAGAGGAGGAAGCAGGCTCCCTGCTGAGCAGAGAGCCCGACGCAGGACTCGATCCCAGGACCCTGAGATCATGACCTGAGCCGAAGGCAGAGGCTTAACCCACTGAGCCACCCAGGCGCCCCCATTCTTAATTTTTTAAAGCATTCTTTGTTTATATTACCTTAGTGTCTTATGGTTTCAGAGGTAGTTCTTACTATTCTCTTTGCTGCCCCCCACATATTTACACATGTTTATGGCATGTAAAGTAGGTCTTCTTTTGAAGTTTCATTTATTTGTAATATAAAATACATATTAAATAAAAAATAACATAAGTAAGTTTCTTTGGGTAATATATTGATGACAGACTTCATTTGAATTTCCTTCCTACTGTCCTTCTTTCCTTCCTATAAATAAATACATACACACTCATATTTATATATGTATATGCATATATATACTCATATATATGCATATACATATATATGAGCTGTAGTAAAACTTGTCTTGGACTAAAAACTTTCATAAATAGTGTTATTTAAAGGGTAAGTATAAATTTAGCAAAACAATTTATTTCTACCTATGTCGTCCAAGTATCAATCACTTCTTTTTCCTTTGCTGAGTAAAAGAATGACCTGTTGTAGCTTGCCACACATCAGTTTCCTGAGATGAAACTTATTAGAATAAAAACCTGATGAATTTTCCCATTTTTCTACGTCCAATCAGTCTGTTCATTGTCTGAGAGCACACCAGATGACTAAAGATGTCAGTTGCTTCTCTCCAGGTTTTTTCCAGTAGCCTTGTGCTTTAATCCAGCTGCTGCTTTGCATTTGAAAACTAAATCAAACTCAATATTTCATAGTCTTTTTGATCCTGGGTTTTATGATAATGAGACTTGGGCTACAGAAACCTTCATTCAGAGAATTCAAACAGATTTTAGCACCTGTTAACAGGTATTAAAAAAACAAGTGCATCATTTAAATTCTTCCATTCTTTTCAATTTGTTCACCTATAATTAAAAACATTTTGTCCATGAAAAGTGCTCTAGAAAAGTGCACTTAAAAAGTGCACATGATTTTTATGCATTTATTTTTTTATTATAAGACATTCCTTGAATTAACTTCCTATCTGTAAATCTCAGTTTGTCCGTCTTTAAAATGGGGAAGGAAGATGAGAGAATTAGGGGTTTTCTGAGTCATCAAAGAAAATTTTTGTAGGAAGAAAAAGTTTCAAATTTGTTTACAATGTTAGTGTCAGTGTTGTAGCAAAAATAGCAAAATTCGAATCCAAGGAGCAATGTTAAGGCTCAGTTTAAGACTCGGCTACCAGGGGACACAAGACACTGTTACACAAGTTCTTTTTTTTAGAATTTTATTTGACAGGCAGAGATCACAAGTAGGCAGAGAGAGAGAGAGCAGGAAGCAGGCTCCCTGCTGAGCAGAGAGCCCAATGCGGGGCTCGATCCCAGGACCCTGAGACCATGACCTGAGCCGAAGGCAGAGGCTTTAACCCACTGAGCCACCCATGTGCCCCAACCCAAGTTCTTATTTTTCTTAGCTGGGAAATGAAGTAGTTGGAGTTAATGATTGAAGCTGAGATTCTATATGTCAGTGTAAATAACTTGTTTTTAAAAGCTGTATAACTAGGCAAATCCATGGTGTATTATTACTGTTAATCATGAAAGAATCTCAAAATAAAATTTTAATGAAGTTATTAACTGGAAAAATCAAGGATTCTATTTTGATATTCCTCTTTAATATTGAGTGAATGACTCTTCACTAGAATTGCAATTGCATAAGTATATATATGTATGTATGTATGTATATAGAGATATATGTATGTATATAGACATATATATGTCTAAACATTATAAACATTAAATATATTCAATATATTCCATAAATAAAGTAATAAAGTACTTCTTGATCAAAGTCTGTATGTGTATATATATGTGTGTGTGTGTGTGTGTGTGTGTATATATATATATATATATATATATTTTTTTTTTTTTTTTTTTTCTATTTGAGAGAGAGAGCATGTGCCCAAGCACGGGGTGGGGGTGGGGGGCCAAGATTGTGGAGCTTGATCCCAGGGCCTCAGAATCATGACCTGAGCCAAAGGCAGATGTTTAACCAACTAAGCCACCCAGGTGCTCCAACAAGGTCTATTTAAAGTGTTTCTTCTTTGTTTTCTGACAAGTCTTTGAGATGCTGATGGTACATGAACCATTAGGAGAAAAATCTGAATATCACTTTTGTATTTAAAAAAGAAGCAAAATAGGGGCGCCTGGGTGGCTCAGTGGATTAGAGCCTCTGCTTTTGGCTCAGGTCATGATCCCAGGAAAAGGTCATGATCCCAGAGTCCTGGGATCGAGCCCCAAGACGGGCTCTCTGCTCAGCAGGGACCCTGCTTCCTCCTCTCTCCCTCTGCCTGCCTCTCTGCCTACTTGTGATCTCTGTCTGTCAAATAAATAAATAAAATCTTTAAAAAAAATAAAAAAAAGAAGCAAAATAGGAAGATCTCCATCTGTTAGATGCATTTAGTTTAAAATGCAAGTAGAAGCATAAAATTTAGTCAGAGAACACAGCAAAATGTAAACAGATATTTTCTGAGGCTCTGGGGTGATGTGGAAATGTTGGGGTTCAGAGCAAACAGTGAAGAAAAAATTATTGAGATATCTTAGGTGCAAGTAGTTGTTTTATTAAAGCACAAAGACAGGAACCCTGGGCAGAAAGAGCTGCGCTGGGATTGTGATGGGTGACTGATGATGTACTTTCAAGTTGGGAGGGAGTTAGGGATAGTGTTAAGTCTCTAAGGAATTTTAGAAACAAGGTTTCCAGGACCTTGAGAGGGCTAGCTATTTTTAGGAAAAGGTCATTTATTACTGTCTAATAAAACCTTAGTCATGAGACCCTTCAGATGTATATCAGTGGGCCATATGCTTGGAGGATGATGGCTAACATATATCTTGGAGGGTAGAGATAAAGGAATTTTCCAAAAGAATTTTTATATGTTAAAAGAGACTTAAAGGATCCTGGAGGTGGAGAAAATGTTAAGCTAAGATGGCCTTTTGTCCTTAGCAAAGTATCAACATTGAGACAGCTGAGTTCCTGGAGGGTAGTAATTTCTGCCTGTTTCAAGGGTTTGTCAATGGGCTGTAAGTCCTAAGGAAATTTAATTTGTTTCTTTTGCCTTTGTTCCCCACATGGATGAGGGAGTAAAATGTATCAGGAGTAGAAAAAGATGGATACAGATTTTCTTTCCTTTTTTTTTTTTTCTCCTTTTCTTTGTTTATGTTTAACTTACTGGCAATTTGGCAAGAAATGCAACTTTACAAAGACAATTAAAGCTGCATAGCTATGCTTTTGAACAATGTTCTGATTTATATAATCTTCAAAGGGGAAGTCTTTTGGGATCTATATCTCAGCATTTAGCTTGGCTGAACACACCTCCTGTTTGACATGTGACCTCCTGCTTTGTTTACACAATATGCTCTCACTTCACCCTGCCCTTCTGAGCTCTTCCGAGCAGGCACCAGTTCCCAGCTTTGTCTTCTTCTACACATTCTCTTAAAGAGATTGCATTCATTCACAGAGCTTTAACTATTACTACTTTGTAGAACAGCCTGGATCTTGTATCCTGCTCACACTTTCATCTGTTCAGATTTGACTTAAGTCTTTGCGGCTGATTTCAAACTAAATTTGAAACAAAGGGCATCTTAAGTTTTCTTTGTCACAAACTAGTGATTAGAATGCATTTGTAGTGAACATTTAAATCTTAAGACAAGAATGATGCTTAACGATATCTGAGAATGGTTGAAAGAACAGTGGGTGTTATCCTAAAGAGGAAAAGTTTTCCAGAAATGGCAGAACATTTTAAGGCAGTGATTCTAAGACAAGAGGATAAAAACATTCCTTTTAATGAGGTTTTAAAATCTGGAAATGGGGAACAAGTATTTTCAAATAAATTGTTTTAGCCATATTATTTACTGTAAAATTCAAGTTGTTAGTAAAGTGATTCAGAAGATTTTGATGTTCTTATTCATGAACATGGGCATAAATTTCAGGAGTTTGACATCCTTGCTATGTGGTATTGGAATAAGAAAGTTTTCACCATGTTATGACAGTTTCTATGTAAAACCTTCATTTGGAAGTAAGAGTGGCTCAAAATTTTTGTAAGCAAAGGATTGTTTGTCTAATTGTCTGCATTTTTAAATAGTAAAAATACTTTTTATTAAACAAGTATATGTACCATTGAAGGCATTCCATCTTATACTGGCCATAAGTTTTCTATATACCCAACTGCATAGGAAGGAGACAGTAGCCTACACCTGATGTCATATAAGAAGGAAATCTACGGAACCAGCACTGAATGGCTAATTGTGTCCTCACTGTTCATAATTCAGTATTTGGACAAGACAAATAACAGGAGTATATATTATACAAGAGATTCCAGTGTTATAAAACCTTTCTGAGCGGTGCCTGGGTGGTTCAGTGGGTTAAGCCTCTGACTTTGGCTCAGGTCGTGATGCCAGGGTCCTGGGATGGAGCCCTGCATCCGGCTCTCTGCTCAGCAGGGAGCCTGCTTCCCCCTCTCCCTCTGCCTGCCTCTCTGCCCACTTGTGATCTCTCTCTCTCTCTCTCTCTGTCAAGTAAATAAATAAAATCTTAAAAAAAAAAAACCTTTCTGACATAGAGAAAATATGCTTACAGTTCTAAGAATTTGATAGGTCATCAATAAAAGCCCAATAGAAGACCCTCCTTATAATTTTTCTATTAAATGTTTTTGAGTGCCCATTTCACACTAGATTTTTGGCAATTAAACAATGTGTTTGGCAATTAAACAATGAAAGATAAATAAAATATGGATTCTGTCTCTTAAGAGTTTATCAGGAAAGTGGGAAGGGGGCAAGATAACTAAAAGGTTTCAATGCAAAGAAACAGTTTTACATATTTAAATGCATTTTAAATGACAAAATGTTTTCCCCATATGTATTTTCCAATATAAGTGCTCCCCACCCATAAACAAGGATTCTAACTAGAGGTGTTTATGTGTATATGGATGTGTGTGTGTGTAAGTGTGTGTAGAAATGGTGATAACATACAGTTAGAATCTTAGTATATAGATATGTGGAGTTTGTACTTTAGGGTAGCTATAGTTTTATTTCACCTGGATTCCTTAACACTAATAATAATAATAATAATAAAATCAGTTAGATAATAGCTGAACTCTAGTAACCCTCGTTAGCCTGAGAGTTATCTTCTATTTTCCTAAAACCCTGCAAAAGTATTGAAATAATATTATGAACCTCTAAAAAGATACCAAAATATTTCTGGCAATGAATTAAGAATATACTAATCAGGGGTGCCTGGGTGGCTCAGTGGGTTAAGCCTCTGCCTTCGGCTCATGTCATGATCCCAGGGTTCTGGGATCAAGCCCTGCATCCGGCTCTCTGCTCAGCAGGGAGCCTGCTTCCCCCTCTCCCTCTGCCTACCTCTCTGCCTACTTGTGATCTCTCTCTCTATATCAAATAAATAAAAATAAATTATTAAAAAAAATAATATACTAATCACAGGGGTGCCTGGGTGTCATTGGCATCGGACTCTTGGTTTCAGCTCAGGTCATGATCTCAGGGTTCTGAGATCTAGTCCCATGTTGGGCTGCAAGCTCAGTGTGAAGATTGTCTCTCTCTCTGCCCCTCCCAATGCTCTTTCTCTCATTCTATCTCTCTCAAATAAATACATCTTTTTTAAAAAGAATACACTAATTACAGAATTAAAAATAATAAATATAATGAATTAATTCCATGGTATTGAGATTCAGAACAGGTTTAAGTCAAAGACTAGTGGTAAATTTTGTAATACTTGTTATTAAAATTTTTGCTTATACTTTGTTTTAAGATTTCAAATAATCAATCATTAAATATGTGAGATTTATATTTTAAGGTAAATTAGTTTATTTTTAAGGAATTTTTAAATATTACAGAATTGGTTTTCAAAGTTTAATGTTAATAAGTTGAAATTTTATACAAATGATTGCAGATATGTTTTATATAGAAATTTTCTGGTAAATTATATTAGCTTCATCTGAGAGTGACAGATAATCAACATAACTGCAAATTAAAAATTCATTTAAGGGTACCTGAGCGGCTCTGTTGGTTAAGTGTCTGACTTCAGCTCAGGTCAGGATCCAAGGGTCCTGGGATCAAGTCCCACATCAGGCTCCCTGCTCAGTAGGGAGTCTGCTTCTCCCTCTCCCTCTGCCTGACACTCTCCCTGTTTGTGTGTGTGTTCTTTCTCCCTCTGTCAAATAAATGAATAAAATATTTTTAAAAAAATGTTTACTATTTCTTTATATTTAAGTCCAAGACACTTACAATAATAGTTTAAAACCTAAGGTGGGGAAGAGTGACATCAGCCAGCTGACAGACAAGAAAACTCCAAGCACTCCTTCCCCCATGGAATCATTAGACAATTAGAAATTAGCTACAGTAACTTTAGAGGAGTTCTGGAAATCAGTCAAGATGTATAGCAACCAAATGAATGCTCCATTAAGAAAAAGCCTCCTGCAAAATCATAGGGAATTTTGTGGGGTTTTTATTTACTCTTATCTCATCCACTCCCCCGCTCTACACAGTTTGGGGAAAGTGGTGGCCCAGTCCCCAGTTCCCTTCCAGGAAATGAAGAGAGCAACATGGAAAGAATTTGTAACCTGTCTGGCTGCTGCCTGTGCGGCTGGTCTTTGTTGCCTAACTCAGACTTCAGATGGTCAAAAGTGGCAGGCCTCAGGTACTGGGGTAGGAAAAGCTGTGGGCAGCAGTAGGCACTGAAGGGAGGAGTATAGCGCTTTCGATGGATGAGGCAAGAAATTACTAATTAAGAAATCCAATGGCTAAGATCCTGAGAAGAAACAGGGATAATACTTTTGGGAAGTTAAGACGTTTAAGATCAATCATCCATATGGGACTCTTGGAAAAAGAGCACGTGCACAGGTCCAAGAAAGAGTCATGCCCAAAATATACCCGAGAAGCCTTCCCTTGTATGAGATACCTAGAGTGTCAAATCCACAGAGAGAGAAAAAAAAATGGTGATTGATTAGGGATGGGGGGAGGGAAAACGGAGTTATTATTTAATGAGTGTGGAATTTTATTTGGGAATTTGAAGAAGTTCTGGAGTAGATGGTGGTGATGGTGGTCCAAATATGAAACATGTGCTTAATGCCATTGTACTGTACATTTTAAGCTGATAGAATAAATTGTACATTATGTATGTCTTACCACAAACAAAAATATTGATTTGTTTGAAAATAGGTCTCATTTGAGGCATTGTAATTAAGTCATTGCAGTTATACCATTCTAAGATCTGGACTAATTGCAGACTCAGAATTACTAAAATTAAGGATAGTCCATGCAAATTAAAGTGGAACCATATAATAAATATTTGCCACAAATCTTCCTTCTAGTAATCTCTAAAGGATCATCTGTCAGGTAGCTAGCTCATGGGTTTTACACACCATCTTTAATCCTAATGTTGATGCTTTGAATCCAGACTGCCACTGTAATCCACTTGAATTTAGGTGATGAGTGGGTTTTTAACTAAATCTGTAGTACAATGGAACAAAGGTTCACAGACCTTGTTTTTATTTGCCCAATTTCTTCATATATAGTTAAAATTATTTTACTCAGCAAACGGGAGAATCTCTACATTGCTCCCTGATACTTGGATTGAGGGATATTATAGTAGGAATAAATCGTGAAAAAACTTAAAGCTTCCTCTTTTATAAAAATCATGGGTCAAATGCAAAACTACATCCCCTCTGGTATGCAAAGATTATTGCCACCCTCAAAAAATTTGAAAATGCAGAAATGGGGACTCCCATTGCAACTTAATTTAACTTACCTTTTCAATCTCTGTAAAAGAAGAATTGGTCTTCGAAGAATATGGTGGATTAGTAGACATTATACCATGGAGTATCTTCCACTGATGCTATTGTTCCAGATGTGATCTCTCTACTGGAGACAATTAATACTGTAATTCCTGATAAATTTTGTGTGATTGGCCATCATAGTAATGGTCCCTAAAAAAAAAAATCACATCTTTCCCTCCCTATTTCCTAGTTTAATCTCTTCACTTATTAACTCTGGGCTTCACCATGTGATTTGCTTAGGACAATGGAATGTAACAAAAATGACCCCAGAGGTTTGAAACATGCTTGTGGGTTAGTCTTTGCCCTCTCTTGCTTCTTGCTTTTGGAAACTGGCCACAATGCAAAGAAGATAGGCTGGCCTGCTGGAGACATGCAGCCCAGACAATAGCATCAATTTCCATGCATACTTATAAAACTGAACAAAACTACATGAAATAATTATTTTTACAAATTGGAAGAAAGGTAGAACAGGACTGGGATCCCTGAGAAAATGGAATCAAACAAGGTGAGCCCTATAATCTCACAGCTTTACAACTTGATATATAATGTGAAGACATCTCTTCAGACTACAACACAGGGACAGTTTCCAGAGCAAATTTTGTCTTATGTTGCTGTGAGGTGGGAAGACAGATACTGAAGTTCATATAGAACAAAACAGTTGGCATTTGGGGGGCAGGGTACCAGAGAGAACAAAACTATCAAGAAAGGAGTTTGACAGAAGTTTCTTTCATGGAAGTTTCTTTATTTCTCTTAATGAATATCAATCTATGCAAGCATAGGGTACAATTTCATGAGGCCAAATACAGAAGAACTTTCAGGGAAAAACTGAAAATCTTGAGCTTAAACATTCTCAGAACTCACTCAAGGACCATGACAGTGGTAGGAAAAACTATTATTGAAGCTCACACAAGGCTTGGAATAATTTAGGCTTATACAAGTCAGAATGGAAAGACCAAATAATATAGAATCTTCAGAATTATATCAACCTAGTTGTAAGACTGACTTAATTCTTGATTATAAAATTACTTTGGCTCTGTGTTAACAAAGCAGAAATACAATCTTAGGAATGATTAAACTAATTCCAAGAAACCTAGGTAAACAAAAGAACAGAATCAAACACTATTTAAAGGACCCATCAGAATCTAGCAAACAAGAGTTTAAAATCTGCAGTTTACCCTAAAATGAAAAAAAAAAAAAGTAAAGAAAGAGATAAATGTAATCTATAACCATTCAGATAAAATCAACAGAGAAATGACAAGAAGTGTCAGAAATAAAAGAATTAGTAGATGTTTAAAAACTTCCTAAAGTTCGAAGAAGCATGACTGATGAAGAGACTAATAGAAGATACATAAGAGATAAAAATAGAATATCTAGATATTAAAAATAAAATATCTGAAATTACAAATATACTGGAATTAATAAAGACAGAGTAAGGACTACAGAAGAAAATGTCATAGAAATAAAAAAAAAATAGAAACTAAAGTCAAATAGAAAGAAGTCAAAGAAATAAGCAGAGCAGCTGTGAACTGTGAGACATTATTCAGACTAATATACATGTAGTCAAAGTCCCAGAAGAAAAGGAAAGAGAGGGAGATAGAGACATATTTTTGAAGGAATTATAACTGAAAATTTTGTATATTTCATAAAAATTTTAAACTTACAGCTCAAACAAGCTCCACAAAAATAAGCAGAGTGAGTATGAAGAAAACCACATCAAAGTAGATAAAAATCAACTTCCTAAATACCAGGGATAGGAGAAAAATCTTAAAACAGCAAAATATTGCTAAACTTTAAGTAGTCAAGACAAGAGTAAAAATAAGAATGGCTGCACAGTATACTTTGTAAAGTATATAAGCCAGGAGACAAAACAAGAGATATATCTTTATTGTAAGAAAAAAGTTAAGCTAGCATTCTTTAACCAGCAAAACTATTTTTCAACACTGAAAGTGAAAGGAGGAGTTTTTTAAAGACAAACATCAACTGAAAGAATTAATCACCAGCAAAATGACACTATGAGAATTTGAAAAGAAGTACTTTAGGGCACTGGGTAGCTCAGCAGGTTAAGCATCTGACTCTTGATATTAGCTCAGGTCATTATCTCAGGATAATGTTCTCAGGTTTGTGAGATCAAGCCCTGGGTCCCTGGGTTAGGCTCTGTGCTGGGCCTGGAGCCCGCTTAAGGTTCTCTTTCTCCTTCTCCCTCTACCCTCACCCATGTGCATGCAAACATATGCTCTCTCTCTTTCTAAAATAAATAAATAAATCTTAATGAAAAAGCACTCCAAGCAAGAAGAAAATGACACCATATGTTCATTTAATCTACACGAATGATGAGTGCTGATAAGGGAAATTGTGTGGATATATTTTTCCTAATGTTATATGTTTTAAAAAAATAAATGAGCAAATAGAAAAGCAATATAGCACGAGATTTATGACGCATGTAGATGTGATATATATGACTACAGTAGCACAAAAGGTGTAAGGGAATATGAAAGTGCACAACTGTAAGATTCTTTGATAAGTTATATTACAAAAACCTAGAAATACCTCTAAAATTAAAAAAATAGCAGTAATAAGTTAAAAATAAAGATAAATAAAATCATTTAAAAATTCAGTAGAAGGGGCGCCTGGGTGGCTCAGTCAGTTAGGTGTCTGCCTTTGGCTCAGATCCTGATCCCAGGGTCCTGGGATCGAGCCCTGCATCAGGCTCCCTGCTAAGAACTTCTCCTTCTCCCTCTACCTGCAGCTTCCCCTGCTTGTCCATTCTCTCTCTCTCTCTCTGTCAAATAAATAAATAAATAAAAATTTTTAAAAAAAATTTTTAAAAATCAAAATTCAGTAGAAGACCAGAAAAGTGGGGGAAAAAAAAAACAACTACAACTTACGGGTGGGACAAATAGAGAGCAAAGAGCAAAGTAGTAGATCGAAATCTAAACGTATGAATTGTTATTTTAAGTATTAACTTTATACACATTACAATCAAAACAGATCATGAGGTAGTTTATCAATGAAGATAAAGCTATAGGCTATATACAAGAAAGCAACATAGAAATACATAAAACGAATAAAAGTTAAGTTTGAATTTCCCATGAAGATGGAGTTACAGGAAATTGATTTACCTTTCCTTATAAAAAAGGTAAAACACTGCTCTCTGTCAAATAAACAAATAAAATGTTAAAAAAAAGGTAAAAGAACAAAACCAATGAAATGACAGCACTCAAGAAATCAGACAGCAGGAGAATGATACCTATATGATGAGAAGCAAATGAGATGATCTATGTGCCTGCCAGCTTACTTCCTGGAGAATGTTTCTAAGTTATGATCCAGGGTCGGGGCAACACCACAAAAATTCTCTGTCTCTCATTTGAAGAGATGGGGTGAAATTCTAGGGAAGACAAGATGGCAAGGGTTCACAGAACAGAGTATCAGACAGGAGAAACTCCAAGAGAGAAATTCCAGGGATCTGAGGACAGACTTCCTCTGACACTTAGTTGAGTACTGATCACCACATGCACATGTCGAAACTGCGCAGCACTGAGAAAGGAACTGCCGGGATTATGGGGACTACTGCTTGAAGATTATATAGGATCAAGAGTAGTGCCTCTTTCTAACAACTCAGAGCAGAAAAACTCAACTCAGAGAATATCGCTTGAGATAATAAGAAGGATTTTGCTTTAGTTATGAGGAAAAAAAATAACCCCAGATTAAATATATCTTTGTACTGAAAGGTCCCCCAATAATGGGTCCGTGATCAAAGGAGAGAGACTGATACAAAGCAAAGGTCAAACAAAGCTTTATTTTGCGCCAAGCATCAGGAATCAAACTGACCTTCAAACCAACAGGTTGGAGGCAGCCTCTTACAGAGAGGGCGACCCCCTCCCTGCCTTACAGAATAATTTTTATAGAGCAAAGGCCATGCGGTTGGGCCAATGAGATTGTAACACACAGAGAAAGCTGCACAGTCATGCTAGGTCACACACGGGTGGCCAATTGAATTACAATTCACCCCATAGTAGCTATTTGAACTAGCCTATCACCTTGATCAGAATTGGCACCCAAAAGGCGCCCAAAAGGTGGGGCCCACACTCCTTGGTACCTAGGGAAACAGTATGGGCGCTCTACTGATTGGATGTCTCCACCTGACCCGACTCATCCCTGCATTCGGGCTCTGTCATCTCCACCTGACCTGACCCGCCCTTGTATTTAGGCTTTGTTACCTGGGACTGGTTTCCCAGACTTGGTTTTAAGTAAGTTCCCCGGGGTTGGGGGGCAGGGGCAGTTTAACTTTTACTGCATAAACAAAATCACTGTTTAACCAGATGGAATCGCTCTGGTTAAATAGGCCCTTACAGTATTCACCTAACCTAAAAAAAGAAAAAAATATATATATATATATGTGTATACACACACACACACACACACACACACACACATATATATATATATATATATATAATATCCTAAAAGATCAAACTGTTTCTAAGTAACTATCTATTTCCCAAAACATGGGTGTATTTTCAACTAAATTTTTAAAATTTTATTTATTTATTTAACAAGTAGGCAGAGATTAGGCAGATAGAGAAGGGAAGCAGGCTCCCCACTGAGCAGAGAGTCCAACGTGGGGTTTGATCAGAGCCTGATTTGGAGCTCAATCCTAGTACCCTGAGATCATGACCTGAGCTGAAGGCAGAGGATTAACCCACTGAGACACCCACCTGCCCTAACATGGGTGTATTTTCAGTACAAAACCTTACATTTGGTTCTTTATATCTTTTATTGACTTGCTAAAGCTTTCTACTTTTTTATTTCATTCAAGAGTGTTTATAATTCTTTACTGAAGCATTTTTATCCTCCCTGGTTTAAAATTGTGTCAAGTAATTCTGTCATCTTTATTATCCTGGTGTTGCCATTTATTGTCTTTTTTCATCCAGTTTGAAGTCTTCCTAGTTTTTGATATGTTGAATGATTTTTTTTTATTGAAACTTGTATTATGAGATTCTGAAGCTAGCTTACTTAATTTTTATGTTTTAACTGTTTGTTTTGTTTTGATATTGCTGTGGCTGGAGAAAGTTGTTATCACCTCACTATTAGCAGGTGGATGTAAGTCAGTTTCTTATTGTGCCTCCATTGACACCTGAAGGGGTTGGGAGGCTTTTCCTTCCTCCTAAGTAGGGATGAGAACACTGCTCTTCATGTGGCTTTTGCTGACGCTGCAGTGAGGATGACATTGACCCTCCTGGGCAATAGTGAAAATCCTGCCTTTCACGTAGGCCTCCTCTGACATTTCCTCAAATAGGAAGGAGCACCTTGTTCCTGTTGAAGGGGGTGAAATTGTAGGCTTGCTACATATTCTCATTAACACTTGGTGAGTGGGATGTCTTGTTATTGGCCAATGGGAATGAAGGTTTCATCTTTGTACTGTGTATTCTCTGACACATCATAACAAGTTTTTCATTATAGCCTTGGGAGGCTGGAAGTCGATGTTCTCCATTCAATCTTAGCTGGAGGGAAGGAGGGCAGGAACAGTATTTTCTAGGGTATTTGTCTGGAATAGAGTAGTTACAACCTGAAAATATTACACCTGTTTGGCAGGTGCTGGTCCTTTTACTAGAGAAAGTCTGCTTTGTTTGGGCTTTATTTTTATGTGTGACTATCAGTATTTTTAAGTAGTCAGCTTCTTTACCTCCAAATCAAGGACTTATGAGGCAAGAATAAGATTTAGGGACTTAATTTCCTTGTCATTTCTAAGACCCAAGATAATTAACCAGTCTACTTTCTTCTCTCCATTTTTCATAATCTTCTGAATTTTGTTTTAAATATAATACCCAGGGTTTTTAACTGTGCTAAGTGGAAGCAATGAAGAAAAGTATACCTACTCCATTTTCCCTGAAATAGAAGTCTACATTTTCTTTTTTGTGATAGGTAAAATAATATGAGGCTACATAAACATTTGATCACATTGACTTCTGTCTTCCTCAAAGCTGGTTTCCTAATCCACAATAAATTTTAGAGTAACTTTTGTATAATATTTAAAACTCAGTTCTGGTGAATCTTGCCTGTAGAGTTATTTAAAGTTGTAGGTATAAAAAGGAGTAAAGATGGGATTCTCCTTAATGATGCCATGATATTTGCATTAAAACTATGATTTGGGGCATTAAATGTACTTGATATATAGATTTTTAGAGCTTTAGGTTTAATCTATCACTTAGAAATCATTATAATATATTTAGAAATAGTTTTGGATTTGGAAGTATTGTGGAAGAAAGGAGTAGAATAAGTAAACCTTGTTTGAGCTGAAATACTGTCTCTACTTTTCCTGGCTTTGTGACTGTGAAATAATTATTTAACCTCAATTTCATTTTTTATCTCTAAAAGAGCAATGATATTTGCCATAATTATCTCAGTGGGTTATTTTATCCCTAAATTTTAAATTTTATATAAATCATTACTCATTGATATCAATCATTGCAATATTCACTATTAAAACCACATATTTCTGAGACTACATTGATCTAAGCTGAGTCACTGATAATTTTTCAAAAGAAAAACATAATACATGTGCAGACTGCCTGATCAATAAAATATTAATTTAATGGACACCAAATACACCTGATAATAATTATATGTTTAGAGATTCATAAAGCTCAATGAATATCAATCAGAATAAAACAAAGAAAGGCAAGTGTACATACTTACTTAATAGAGAAATAGCTGCAACATGACTTTTAATAACAAATTAAGTGTTCTGCACACAATATCTATATATAAGTAAGCTCCTAATGGACTGATTCTCCTCCTGAAATAAATAAATTTTAAACTTGGTAGATAATTTCAAAATGACAAGCAAAACAACAACAGAATTTACTCAAATGCTTTGGAGCATGAACAAAGACAAGCTAGCTGATTTTGAAGATCAGCTGCTACATGTGAGAGAGAAGTGACAACATGGGCAAATTTTCTGTTGTTAGAGCTTTCAGCTAGAGGGAAGCCCATGTATAGCTTTGTTTAAGTCATTTGCATATTTGAAAGAAAGAAAATTCATCTTTATGGTGTGATCGAAAAGACAGAGCCCAGTATCATTATTGCCATGAAAACATGCAGAAGAGCAGTAGAAGGGATAGCTGCATTCTATGTACAAACTATCCAGAATCTAGTTGATACATAAGGTTTCCATGTATAGAGTAGACTGCAAGCAACACAACTATGAATGAAGACACTGAAATCATATTTCAGCTGCTCTCTAAGATATGGAGTTTGAATTTTGAGTCTATTCAAGTTAAATTTCCTGTTAAACATACCAATATCCTTAAAAGGAATATAACAGAATCCTTAGTATCAACAATATTATTTTCACAATGTGCAAATATAAACCAAAATTACTCAATATCTGAGTAACCAGGAAAATGTGACCCATTGTCAAATATAAAAGACAATCAACAGAAATGATCTCTGAGATGACCCAGATACCAACAGATATCACCAGAGAAGAGCTTTAAGGCCCCTATAATAACTATACTTGCTAATATAATGAAATATATATTTTTAATTAGTGAAAAGATATACAATATGAACAGAAATTTTGAAGCAATAAAAAAATAACCAAATGGAAATACTCCAACTAAAAAATAGAACTGAAATAAAATTTCACTGATTGTCTTAACAACAAAATGGGGATTACACAGGAGAGAATCTGTGGAACTGAAAAAGATCAATACAAATTATCCAATATGAAGAACAAAGAGAAAAGAAGACTTAAAAATATGAATACAGTGTCTGGGACTTCTGAGACAATATCAAAATATTTAAAATACTTGTTATTGTAGTCCCCAAAGGAGAATAGCAAAAAAGTTTTGAGAAAATATGAAAATTTCCCTATTTTGGTACAAAATAGATAGTTTCAAAAAGTTCAATATATTCAAAGCAAGCTCTATATAAGAAAACTATACCTAAAAATAATGTAGAAAAAGTACTGCACACCAAAAGTAAGAAAAATCCTGAGTGAAGCTATATAGGGAAATCTACAACAAATCCATGGATGTCAGAAGACAGGGGAATAAACCTTTAAAATATTGAGAAAAAAATCTATCTACTCAGAAATATTATATGTTGCAAAAAATATCTTCAAAATATAGAAAAAAAAAAGACATTTTCACATAAAATATATTGACACCAGAATGTAATATAAGAAATGGTAAATAAAGTATTTTAGGCTGAAAATAAATGATACAAGAGGATTTTTAGAGGGGAATGAAGGAGGTCAAAATGTTAGAAACTTGTTAAATGTAAATGACAATATTTTCTTATTGTACTATAAAGTACATACATGATTTAAAGCAACATTATAGTATTGTCATGTAAAATTATAATCATATTGTGATTAATGTCATTAAGAGTGGGAAATGTTCCCACATAGTCCAATGTTTCTATATTTTACTTACAGCAGAGCATTATCAAACACAAGAAGAATATTATTAGAATATATATAAATAATTGCAGTATGCATATAAATAATTACATTTTGTAATAATTATATATAAATGATCAATACGGATGAGATTGGGTAAATTAACTTTAGATATCAGTGGTACAAGTGGAAAACTGTTTCTGAGGAAGGTTTTCAATAGCAATACCCACAAAATGAAATCCCTTCAGGGAGAGAACTGTCAATATGGAGGCCGAGAAAAATTAAAGCCATCCCACCTCAGGTTTAGACTTAGCATAAGTACAGCCATCTCAGACCCCTGTGCCCAAGGGCTGAACTTTCCCCTACTTTGCTTTAGGTCCAGGAAGCCCCACTCTATTCTAGTTCCAGAGACCCCCACCCTGCTTTAGTAACAGGAGCCCATAAATACCCCTGCCTTAACTAAGCTCGGGGTCCAAGTCCCTACTCCACTGTGTCCGGTATACTTGGGCCCAAGCTTAAGCATGTCACCTGGATGTCCAAGTCCCTACTCCGCTGTATTGGGTATACTTGGGCCCAAGCTTAAGCTTGTCAAATAAACCCTCATGTGATTCCATCAGTGTTGGCTCCTTGGTGGTCTCTTGGACGCTAAAACTCGGGCATAACATTTGGAGGTTCCACCGAGATCTGAGAGACCCCAAGGACCCCAACCCAGAGGGTCTTGCGCTGGCTGGTGAGTGCACTTGTTTTCATCTATTTGTGCTTGTACTTTGGGAGCTCCACTCTGCATTTTCCTTTTTTTTTTTTTTTTTACCTGTAGGAATTCCAATCTGAGTATCTGAGTATCTGAAGTCGACATTGGCTCAAGCGAACGTGTGGCAGGCCGTCGACCGGGGGATCTTGGGAGATGTCTCTCTGTTCCCCGTATCTGGAGGCTTGGCTGCTGCTAGAGGCTTGGCTTGCCGAGAGGAAAAGGTCATCTGTGAAGAGAGCTGGCTACCGGTACAGCCAGATTCTCCCTTAACTTCCTTCCAGTTTTGTCTTTGCGGCCATGCCAGATCGTTAGTCTTTGTGAGTGTGTTCTCGTTAATTGTTGTAAGTGTATTTGTCTTGTTGTGGACTGAGGACGTGATGGGACAGACACAGACGACCCCTCTGTCTCCGATGATTGACCACTTCTCGGGCGTTAGGGAAAGAGATCATAATATGAGCATGGATGTACGAAAGGGAAAGTTTCGGACTTTCTGCATGTCTGAATGGCTACCCTTTAATGTTGGATGGCCCCAGGAGGGCCACTGGGTCTGCAGTTGTCTTTGTCTTGTCTTTTTGTTGTCTGTTGTGTTGTTTATTGTGTTTGGAGAAATGAGGCAAGCAGAGAGTAAGGGGACTCTGACTTTCGTCTCTCCGTTCCTCCTAATAGTTGTGGGGCTTCTCCCTCACTCATTTCGTGTGTTAAGGGCTATAACTGGAGCCAGCTGGGGTTAGTCTAACTCGAGACAGAAACTTTAAGGAATATTCCCAAGCAGCTGCAGAAACTACCTTTGTTTCAGGGACATTCCTTGCCTTCTCTGGCCCCACGGGGACTGCCTAGCCCCTCCCCCTTGCTGGCAGAAAAGCATGGCCTCTGCTCCTCTCTTGGAGCTGATGAGCCCTAGAACTGGGAACCCTCTCTCTGCCTTCTGGTGGCACTTTGTTCTGTTCTTCACTATCAAGGAACAAGAAGAGCACACCCTAGACCTAACACACCCCACTCCAGATCTTCCCATCCAGGTCTCAGGTAAACATTCAAAGTGGAGTGGGCCCAGGTGGAACGTAAATCAGTATTTGAACTAAGTTAAGTCTGTTGGGTTAATTAAGATAAACATATCTTTTGGGTTAACAGCAGTAAATGTGAAACTTCAATCAAAGTTTACTGAAGGTCAAATAAGCTCGTGTTATTTGTTAAAATCTGTTAGCAAAGAAATGACTAAACTGATGGTTAATTGTCTGTCTCAAAGTTTTAATGGGTAATTGCTGAGATAGCTTTCAAAGTCTTTGGTAACCAGAAAGTTTAAAGTTTTACTTGGATGAAAAATGGAATTAAATTTGTTGGACATCTAGGTCTTTTCCAAAGAGGATAAAATGCTAAGTCACTGATTACTGAACATAGGTTTGTGCTTTTAACTTCTTACAGCAAAGAAAATAAGAATATTTAAATCTGTTGGTAAACATGGTTTGTGCTTACTGATTCATAAATTGGCATCTAAAGATTCTGTTATAACCGTTCACAATTGATTAATAACTGACTAGAGGTTAATAACTAAAGGTGTTTCTAAGAGTACAAAATTCTGCTAACTGCAAGACTGATGGAAATAAAGGAAGCAACTCTGTATGTAGGAAAGTAGGAGATATGTAAGAAAGATTTAAGGAATGGTAGTACATTTTGTTGAAAGTAAAAGAAGGCAATTTTGTCCTAAAGGAGATGGTTGTTTGGAAGGAAATGACTTGGGACAAAACCTGAATGCAAAGGAAAGTTGTACAAGGTTTGTGAGGGGAAATCTTTGGAATGGAATTTAGGATGGTCAGGATGGACTAAGATCGAAATGAATGGGTTTTAAAGGTACATTGGTATAAGACTGAAATTCTCTCTGTTTAAAAGGACAAAGATTTCTTAGATTCATTGATCTGCTGTTGGAAAATGTAAATGGTTTTCTCTTTGCCTGCCCAAAATAGTAAAAGAGATCTCTGACTCATAAGGCTTTTCCTTGATATGCTAAGTTACTCAGGCAGTACTGCTAAACCAATGATAAACCTTGGGTTACATTTGGGTAAATGCTGTAACTACTCTAGAGGTTCTATACATTTCCTAAAGTTTTAACGTTTTGATAAGGGTCATCACTTGATATTCAACCATATCTATTCTGATTTTTTGACATGTGTAAATGTTTAATTCTCTTGTAAGATGAATTCTTCCCTAAAGGAAATTCATATGGGATACTTTCAGGACAAATACAGGTCTTTGATATGTTAAAATCCTGGAACTGAAATGAGTAAGAATTTCCAGAAGTAAAAGCTGCATTCAGACTAAACCAGAATTAGCAACATGGGACTAGATGAACTGAAGGAAATTGTAATGTTGTGTCTCTTAATGTTTTGTCTTATTTTAAACATGACTGGTTCTGTAATGTTTGCTCTTCCAGACTAGGGAAACTTTTTCTTAAGTTATCTGTAACTTCCAGAGCTGTAAAAGTATTCATTTGTAAACGAATCAAGGCATCCAACTTTTCTCTCTATCTGAACCCTCTGAAACCAAAAGGTCTCAGCAAGTATTCTTTCTTCCTTGGCAATCAGTCATTTGCATAAGTTCAATAAGAATCTGTTCTCCTTGTAACAGGACACCATTGGAAACACTGGTTATTTTACCAAGGCTTTGACTGGAATGTCATATTTGAAATAAGACTCAGATATGACCAGACAGCTTTAAGGAACTAAGGTTGACTTTATAAAACCTGGAGCCGTAAAGCCCTTTGGAACTGTTGGCCTGATCCCTTGCTTACAGAGTTCCCCACAGCCTCACCAGGTGAGTAAAGGATGTCACTCCCTGGCAGGTGCAGATCCTCAGGGTACTCTGGGCACCTCAGGAAGAGGAATTCATCCAAATCTGACAGGTATTGCAGGCATGTCTGATTGCAAGTACGTGGCTTGGCTTCTGGCCTGGAGAGGCTACTAAAAGTTCAACCTAGAGATTCCTTAGAAGAAGGTCCAGCAAAGCAGATTCTAAAAGATCTATATGATCACACTCACTGTTCTTGCTGAGCTTATGTAAATAATTAGGCCAAGTTTGGTAAAACTGGACTTGTTTTTCAAATAAATTAGTCCTGATTTGACTCTCTCTGGAAATGAGGGTTATTCTAGAGAGAAAAATTATGTTTTAATAACACACCTTTATGGATGTTAAATTCTAGATTTAATTGTTTTTAAATGTTTGTTTACCTAAACTAGACAACTTGAGGTAAACTTCAGAAAAGTTGCACGATAGCTTGTGTAGACAGTCTTGCCTTTGCCAGTCAGTCAGCCTCAGAGATAAGGAGGAAACTTCAGAAATTGAAGGATTTGGGGCACCTGGGTGGCTCAGTGGGTTAAAGCCTCTGTAGTCGGCTCAGGTCATGATCCCAGGGTCCTGGGATCGAGCCCCGCATCGGGCTCTCTGCTTAGCGGGGAGCATCATTCCTCCTCTCTATCTCTCTCTCTCTGCCTGCCTCTCTGCCTAATTGTGATCTCTGTCTTTCAAATGAATGGATAAAATCTTTAAAAAAAAAAAAAAAATTGAAGGATTTGAAAGGAAGAATCTGACTGAGTTAGTGGGAATCATGGAAATAGCTGCTGAGGACTGAGTCATGCTTGCGGGGACGAGAGCTCTCTTACAGACTCTGCAGGGAAAAGGGTATCGCGTGTCAGCAATGAAAGCACAGCTTTGTCAGAGCTACGCCACTTATTTAGGCTTTGGTCTACATGAGGGAGTTTCTTGGGATGGTGGGCTACTGCAGGCTGTGGATACCCCTGTTCGTGGAGATGGCGTGACCTCTCTATGAACTGGCTAAGGGAGAACTCACTATGGTAGAGTGGACAGCTGAGGCAGAAGGAGCATTTCAGGAATTACAAAAAGCCTTACTGAGTGCCCCAGCACTGGCCATCCCAGACGTTACCAAGCCCTTCCACTTGTATGTGGATGAGAAGGCAGGGGTGACTGAAGAGATTTAACTCAGACTCTGGGGCCTTGGCAAAGGCCAGTAGTCTATCTTAACAAGAAACTAGATCCGGTAGCAGCTGAGTTCCCCCTTGCCTGTGCATAATTGCTGCCACGGCCCTCCTGGTCAAGGATACAGAAATGGACTAAATTAGACTATAAAGGGGATTGGGCTAAGACTAGAACAGGAAAGTTAATTCTTCCTCGAAGACTAGAAGAAATTAGTGTGCCAAATGCATCAGGGCACTCATTTGGGGACACGCAAGCTTAAAGAGCTTATGGGCAAGCAGTTCTAGGTTTCTAAATTAGGGCGTATGGCTCAGGATGTGGTTGATAGATGTGCTCAATGTCAGGCAGTAAATCCGGGAAGAACTAGAATGGGAAGAGGGAAAAGAGAAAGAGGTAAGGAACTAGGAATTTATTGGGAAATAGATTTCACAGAGATGAAACCGGGAAAATGTGGGCACAAGTATATGTTAGTTTTTGAAGATACCTTTTCAGACTGGGTAAAAACTTTTTCTGCCAAACATGAGATGGCAGGAGCGGTAGCCCAAAAGCTACTAGAGGTTTGGGTTACCTCTTGCGATCGGGTCAGACAACAGCCCTGCATTTGTGAGTTCAGTCTCACAGGCATTGGCCAAAGCCATGGACACTAGTTGGGGGCTACATTGTGCCTACTGGCCCCAGAGTTCCAGCCAAGTAGAAAGAATGAACCAGACTCTTAAAGAGACCTTGACAAAGCTAATTCTGAAGACTGGCGGTGGATGGGTGGATCTCCTTCCCTTCACCCTCCTTGGGGTATGATGTACACCCTGCTTAAGCAAGGTGACCCCATTTGAAATAATGTTCGGGAGACTCCCCCCCAGCTCTGCCCTTGGCTACAAGAGGTTGCTATAGCAGAAATGACTGACCAGTCTGTACTCCAGTCACTGCAGGCATTACAGTCTGTCTAGCCCACACGGAGATCTTAACTGCCCACACTGAGACAGAGACAGAGCTGGAACCACATCCTTACCAACCCGGAGACTGGGTTTGGATGCGCCACCACCAAGTGGAAAACTTGGGGCTTCGCTGGAAGGGACCCTACATCATGATCCTGACCACTCCCACCGCTCTCAAGGTCGACAGGATTACTCCCTGGGTCCACTACACCCACGTCCGACCAGCTGACCCACAGGCCATTCTCAAGGACTTCATCCCAGAATGGCAAAGTCAGCCTGACAAGGATAATCCCCTAAAGCTAAGACTGCACCTTTCTCACTTACCCCACTAATGTTGCTTACTTTTGTACAGTTCAGCATGTGTACTCAGGTACTCAGACATCAATACCAACCACCGGACCTTGTTGCTGAGACCAGCCTGGACCCATGACTGGGTCCTTCCTTAGGTTCCTCTGAGAGGGGGAAATGTGGAGACCGAGAAAAATTAAGGCCATCCCACCTCAGGTTTAGCCTTAGCATAAGTGCAGCCATCTCAGACCCCTGTGCCCAAGGGCTGAACTTTCCCCTACTTTGCTTTAGTTCCAGGAAGCCCCACCCTATTCTAGTTCCAGAGACCCCCACCCTGCTTTTGTAACAGGAACCCATAAATGCCCCTGCCTTAACTAAGCTCGGGGTCCAAGTCCCTACTCTGCTGCGTTGGGTATACTTGGGCCCAAGCTTAAGCATGTCACCTGGGTGTCCAAGTCCCAACTCCGCTGTGTCGGGTATACTTGGGCCCAAGCTTAAGCTTGTTGAATAAACCCTCATGTGATTGCATCGGTGTTGGCTCCTTGGTGGTCTCTCAGAGGCAAAAACTCCAGCATAACACCAAGGTGACAGAAGATTAGGCAGAAAAAAACAATGCATTAAGTGTATTAAGGGTAAAGGTATCAGAACAACTCATTAAAATAGAACAGATCAGTGGGAAAAAAAGTTGCTTCAGCATATCAGGTACAGTATATACAGATCTAGTTCATGCACATTCTTGTTTTAACACTAAAGATCCATGTAAATCAGAGTTGCTTGAAAAGTTTTCTGATCTTGTCCACTTTCTCTAGATTTCATCAGCTAGGATAATATCAATTATAACTTTGTAATGAATATGTGAACTGTATAATTAGATATGAGTCTCTGGGATAATCATTAATCAGTATAGATACATAAATCTATATAAATACATAAATCCATATAGATACATAAATTTTCCAGTAATCAGAATAGATACATAAACATATATGGGATATATATGTGTGTGTACTAGATACTGAGTTTCACAGTTACATATATACCACAATATATATTTTATTATGCAATACTTACATACAGTTCTATATGTATATACACACTACAATATGTAATATGGTATACAGGAGTTATATATATTATATATATGCTGTTATATGTAACATGATATATGTGAGCTCTATACATCTATGTAATATATATATGGTCTATAAACATGAGCTATATACATATATACTATATATTATGGAATAGTTACATATAGTTTTATATATATTTATATATACTGTTACATATAGTATATATGAGCTATGTGCATTATGTAATATATAGATTTGTACTTAGCAGCTGAGTCTGGTGAAGGAAAGAACATTACAACCACATCACATTCACATTTAAATAAGGCCGATGTTGCAGATGCTAAGGTTAGGAGGGCACACCAATCAACACAGCTGCCATGTTTTACTCTAATTTCCATCCCTGTTGCTCTCTTATAAAAAGTCCACATGCTGTAAGAAAGAAATAGATGATTTCAAATCTACTAATTATTATCATGATGTTATTAATTTAGACCAAGATAATAATAAGATGGTGTCTATAAAGAAAGACTTCATTATGGAATTAATTGCTTTGATTAGGGTCAACACAGGAGAAAGGATTTGCATAGCATTTAAGAAACAATTACTTTGATGGCTATTCAGGAGCCAAAGACATGCAAATTTAAAGAGGGCATTTTACAATTTCCCCTTTTACATTCAGATGCTAAGTTCTCTGATAAACCCCACTTGTTCAACAGAAAATTAAAATCACTGAATTGAAGAAGATCTGAGTAATGATGTATTATTGATGTATTCTGTAAATGTTCAAATTATTCTTGGCTTCAATTTCAAATTTATTTCGTAGAAACAAAAAATGGCAATACAAAGTCAATGTTAATCTTAGTGTTGATGTTGTGGTTGTTTTCCCCTAATAGATGTCGATAGAAGTAAATTATAGTTATCTTTATGAATTTACTGTTAGTCTTTTTATTCTCATAGTTCTTGACTTGAAGACACATATGGAATGAGAAATTTCTCTATGTTTAACACCTGCTTCCAATTCATTGACTAAAAATGTAACTTAATTCTTTTGTTTTGCTGTTCTCAGTATTTTTATTTCATTTTTCTCTTTGATGAATGTTTAAACTCAATTTGAGAGAAAGCATTTCAGATAAATCTGTCATATAAAAATATATTCTTCTTGAAAAATGAAAAATTACCAATATATTTGATATGTGTAGGTAAACTAATTTTGTTTTCCCTTTTCTCTTATTTTCTTGGTTGGTATTCACTATAACGTCTCTTTGAAGTAAATGACCAAAACCATAGCCAGGGGCATATTTGACTATTAAAATTTAGAGGGAGTCATGAGCCTGTAATTGTCAAGATATTTGACTACTATTGAATAATAAGCAAACTAAAAATAGTTTTCTGATTCTAAAACATCTGCTTTATATTGAAAAGTGACCATAAACCAAATTGCCGTATGTTCCTTTAAAAACATATATGAGCAAAAGTATTTCCCTTTCATACTCTTTTTTTTTAATTAAGCTCGCATATCAACATCTTACTTTGAAAATAAAAGGAAAAGGTAAAAATGTGGAAACAAAAACAAAAATACAAAAGTCTGATCTATCTTTGCCATTTTAATTAACAACAACAAGCACATCTAGAGGACACAGTATTCCTGATATTGTCTTTTATAATCATTTTAGGTACTTAAGACACAGCCATGAAAAATTCTTACTAAAATTTTCTTTATTCAGGATCCATAAATCCTAAGTAAAAACCAAAATTGCATCTATGAGAGAATTATTTTTCATTTTAGCGACTTTTTTCTCAGAGCCATTTTAGGTTCACAGCAAAACTAAGAGGAAGGTACAGAAATTTCTTATATTCCTTCCTGTCCCCACAGAATTGCAGTTGTCTGTGCTCCATTTTTTTCCCAAACAATACATTGATATTTATATAAGATATTTGTGAGTAAATAAAGCTGTCTTTTCAGCTCCTCCATATGATGCAGGTATGCTGGGTCTGAGGACCCAAAGGAGGATCCTGCAGGACCAGCGGCCAAAAGGGTCCTTGGCTTCACACAGGATGGAAGTTGAATGTAAGCCAGTACGAGGGGAAAGCAGAGTTTATTGAAGATAGAGAGAACACATACAGACCTGCTGAGTGTCCAAGAGACTCAGAAATGAAAGGAAGAAGTCTCCTGTTTGCTTGGGGTCTGAGGTTTTTATTGGCTAATGTGGTCTGGTGCATAGGTCCTCTTAGGCATCCAGGAACTGGTCAGAATACCCAGGGTCCTGGGATCGAGCCCCACATCGGGCTCTCTGCTCAGCAGGGAGCCTGCTTCCTCCTCTCTCTCTGCCTGCCTCTCTGCCTACCTGAGATCTCTGTCTGTCAAATAAATAAATAAAATCTTAAAAAAAAAAAAAAGGTATCCTTCATAAGGTATCTAGGTATCCTTCATAAGTCATTCATTTCCTGAAGTCAGGGGTCTTGATGTTGAGGTATTATGAGTCAGTGATCTTGGAGAACTGTTTATGATGACCCCACCCTGTCACTGCTTACATGTTATCTACTGTTCTGGAAGAATCCAAAGATACTGTCTCTTTGTCCCTGACAATGAGGACATATGCTATTTGCAGTATAAAGCATGCATAGAGTGGGGTAGGGGTGCAGGTCCTAGTGAGAATAGAAGCTGGAGAAAAGGAAAAAAATGCCTTTTTTATGGGGTCACTTCAGTTTTCCTGTCTCACAAATACATGATCAAAATTGAAATTTGGTTTTCAACAATGCAAATGCAGTAATAAATACATTCATTTAGCATGGT
The DNA here is from genome assembly GCA_004024625.1 of Mellivora capensis. Lineage (NCBI taxonomy): Eukaryota > Metazoa > Chordata > Mammalia > Carnivora > Mustelidae > Mellivora > Mellivora capensis. The sequence continues at coordinate 33,172 of PISX010003615.1, read as the reverse complement.
CACATAAAGATTGCATGTTTAAATCCATACCCTAAAGCAAGGATTAAGGAATTAGAGTCTATAATTCTCCTTCAACTGCCCTTTAACTTCAAAAATCATCCAATCAATCCTGACTCATTAAATTTCTCATGAAATGTTAATTATATATTTTTAGTACTAAAAACATCTGCGGAAGCCTTGCTTTGAATGGCTCCTATATTTCAGATGACCACAGACAATAAATAAATCAGCTCATGTTTTAGTATGTACCAGAGCTGGCAACATTAGTATCATGAGATATTAATTATAGGATTTCAACTATCCTGTGTCCCAATTAGGCTATATAACAAATCCCAGATTTGTTACATTTCCTTGCAGATGTAGTGCTCACATCTCTATCTTCAGAACAGTACTTTATTAGTCAAAGATACTGGTTATAATAAATTGAATCCAACCCTCACTAACTAAGCAGAAAATGAATTCATTATAATTCTGGATTTGTATGAGAGATTCACAGAAATGAGGAAAAGTTTAAGAAACAAGGCAGAAAATGAAAAGGAAACAAGAAATACCAAGCTGCAGGAACCGTAGCCATGTCCCTGCAAGTATGAGCAGGCATTATTGTTCACAACCATTAGCATACTGTGGAATGCCATGGGTCTTGGGTACCAAGGCTACACTATTGCTGGATAACAACACTTTACCTTTTTCTGCCATGACCATGATAACTCTAAGCCTGATACATTGATAATTTTATTAAAGTAACTATTAAGTTGAAAGGCCTTGCTTATGAAAAATAATTAGTATTTTACTACTCACCTAAAAAATACAGAGAGAAGAATGGCTCATTCAATGCTCTTAGTAAACCTTGCTCAGAAATCCAAGTTCATTGTCAACTTGTCAATGGATCACCTGGAAAACTACTTCATCTTGTGATGACATTTTTTTTGCAGCACTAAGTAAGAAGGAATATCATCTATTTCCTCTTAGAAAGCCTCAGAAAACGCTCAAATACCAATTAGTAGGAGAATATTGAAATTGTGGGGTATAGCATAACCTCCTGATTAAGATATCCTGGGGATAATCTTGACTTCTTTACTAACAAGGCACATGATATTTTTTAAACCAATCTTCAAAATAGGATAATAATTGTAACTATGTATGCATATATAATGTATCCAGAGTACTGCAAACCATCAGTGAATTAAAAGATTAAAAAAATGTTAGGAGAGAATTCTGACATGCCATATTATTTCTAAACTTTATTTTTTTATATGAATACTATGAAAGTTGAAAGGTATAGTCTTCACAAAGAAATCAATGTAACATATGGCTGATACAGGTTTGATATGCAAATCATATAGGAATACACAAGAATTATAGGAAAAGGAGATGCAGAAATAAACTTGAATATATGAAGTAGAAGTTAAAATACATAAGCTGTGTTGTAAATTTTATGTCTGGAGGAAAAATGCAAATATGAAAGTTAATGAAATTAAATTGTGTGGTTTTCAGAATGTGCAGTATTGATGTGCAGATTATATGAGATAAGAAAAAAATATATGTATCAAAGTTTAAGCAAAGACATTCTGCAATGGATAAGCAATGCAAAGGACAGAGTAATTATTTGAAGGTGAATAAGAAGGAAAAGAGACACATGCCTAACCAGAGAATGTTCTCAGAAGACTTAGAGAATCAGCTTATGTCAAAATTCCCTGAGGATCCAAAGCAACAATCTCACCCAAAGGAACGTGGACTGGCCATGTTTAACTAAAAATGTAAAGTTCCACTTAGGTGGATACAGAAATCCATATAAACTAGATGGGATTGGTTGAAAGAAGAATGGAGGCACTCGTTTGTTTGTCAGGTTACAAAAAAAAAAAAAAGGTACCACTAGGAAATTTAGCAATCAGGTGCTAGGCATAAACACTAATAGAAGGTTTCAACATATAACTACTAATATGGGTATAACTACTAGTATGGGCTCTGGCCTTCCTTGAATTGTCTAACTGAATTCTCTTATCTAATTGTTTATTGTTTTGTATTGCAGTGTCTTCACCATATTGTGTAGTTGTATTGTTGAGAGTCCCAAATCAATCACTGTAAAGATCCTAGTAGAGGGCAGCTGGGTGGCTCAGTGGGTTAAACCTCTGCCTTTGGCTCAGGTCATGATCTCAGCATCCTGGGATCGAGTCCCACATTGGGCTCTCTGCTTGGAAGAGAGCCTGCTTCCTCCTCTCTCTCTCTGCCTACTTGTGATCTCGCTCCCTGTCAAATAAATAAACAAAATCTTAAAAAAAAAAAAAAGATCCTAGTAGAATATGAGCAGTTAGATATAAAGAGTATCTATCAGGGCACTTGGGTGGCTTAATGGGTTAAGTATCTGCCTTTGGCTCAGGTCATGATTCCTGGGCCTGAGTCCAGCTCCCTGCTCAGTGGGAAGGTTGCTTCTCCCTCTCCCTCTGCCCCTCCTCCCTACTTGAGCTTTTATGCTCTTTCTCTCCATAAAAAGTAAAGAAAGAAAATCTTTTTTAAAAAGAGCATTTATCAATAAATTAAAAATCTACAAAAATGAGCATTTATTTTTATTTTTTTAAAGATTTTATTTATTTATTTGACAGAGATCACAAGTAGGCAAAGAGGCAGGCAGAGAGAGAAGGGGAAGCAGGCTCCCCATTGAGCAGAGAGCCCCGATGCAGGGCTCCATCCCAAGACCCTGGGATCATGACCTGAGCCAAAGGCAGAGGCTTTAACCCACTGAGCCACCCAGGCACCCCCCAAAATGAGCATTTAAACCAAAAAGACGTTCATAAGGATTGATATAAATGATTAATAAAGTCATGATAGCACATTGATTATTCCAATCAAAGAAATACAAATTAAATAAAAACGATGCTTGCTTTAATCTCTTAAATAACAAATGCCATTTATACAACTTAGGTGGTCTAGAAATGATGGGAACTTGGGACAAACTAGCAGGCTAATCATTTTATATTCAATTATATGCAATAGAAATGGTCTACTCATTAAGCTAATTGTGAGTGAAAAATTAATATTTTGTGTCCCCTTGAAACTAGCTTTAAACAAATATAAAAAGAGGGTAAATTCCTTTAAAACACTACAACCAAAACTATGGGCTTTAACAAAGGTGTCTTCAGAAACCTAGCCAGCTGCCTGTGAGATTCCTAAGATCTCATATGCTTTTAAACACTGCTCCCAACACATACACCATTTTAGTGTCCAGAATTTAACATAGTATCTGGCACATACTAGGTACTAAATAAATATTTATTGAGTAAATAAATTAGTAACTTAAGTCGGTTGTCTCCCTTTTGATTAGAATTTGAAAAAAAATAATGCAAATAGTTTACATTGAGAGGTTTCCTCAGGAATCAGATGCAAATGTTTATTTGAATTTAATATTTAAGATAAAAAGTTAATGTTTTATACATAGGGGTAAAATTAGAAATGAATATTTTATATATAGGAATACAATTTAATATTAAAATTTAAAATTTAATATTATTTCATATTACATATACTCTGAAACAATATAAACTAAAATTTTAATATTTTATATATAGAGAAAAAATAGAAATACAACTTCTTAAAAACAACAAAATACAAACCCCAAATATAATCTAGACTATGACGTAGTCTACGGAATTAATTGTAACTTGTTTATTTCTGGTGTGGCAAAAATAGTATTTTCATTCACTGAATAATTATTGAGCATCTGCTCTGTGATAGGCACTCTTCTAGGCACTGAGACTGTATCGTAAACCAAACAGTCTTCCCACTTATCCAGCTCTTAGTTTATAGGGGCAGATGATAAATAAATATTTCTCTGTGATGGTGATAAGTGGTTTAAATTTTTAAAAAATGACATCAGGGAGATGCCTGGGTGGCTCAATGGGTTAAGCCTCTGTTTTTGGCTCAGGTCATGATCTCAGGGTCCTGGGATGGAGCCTCATATAGGGCTCTCTGCTGAGCGGGGAGCTTGCTTCCTCCTCTCTCTCTGCCTGCCTTTCTGCCTGCTTGTGATCTCTCTCTCTCTCTCTCTCTCTCTGCCAAATAAATAAATGAAATCTTAAAATAAATAAATAAATAAATAAATAAATAAAGTCTTTAAAAAAAATGATATCAGGATAAGGAGTTAAGAGACTGCTGGTGGATAGGTGTTGGTAGTTCTCTTGGATATGTATCTAGGTGTGAAATTTCTGTGTCCGATGGTAACTCTAGTTTGTGGATCTGCTAAACTGTGTTCCAAAGAGGCTGTATCATTTTACATTCCCAACAGTAGTGTAGGAGGGTTCCAGTTTCTCCATAACTTCGCCAATACTTATACACTTTTTGATTGTATTCATCCTAGTGGGTGTGGTTTTGATTTGCATTTTTTTGATGGCTAATGATATCAGGCATCTTTTAATGTGCTTATTAGCCATTTATATATCTTCCTTTGGTAAGGTAGAACATTCAAATGTTTTTTTTTTTCCCCATTTTTTTAATTAGGGTATTTTTCCTTGATAATTGACCTGATGAGTTTATGTACATTCTAGACACAAATCCCTTACCAGATATATGGTTTGTAAATACTTTCTCTCATTCTGAGGATGTCTTTATACTTTCTTGATGGTGTCCTTTGAAGCATATATATTTTTTTCATTTTCTTTTATTTTTCAGAGTTCCAAAATTTGTTAATGCACCATACTCAGTGCTCTATGCAATACGTGCCCCCTTAATACCCACCACCAGGCTCACCCAACCCCCCACTGCTTCCACTCCAAACCCTCAGTTTATTTCTCAGAGTCCACAGTCCCTCATGGTTTGTCTCCCCCTCCAATTTCCCCAACTCACTTCTCTCCATCTCCCAATGTCCTCCGTATTATTCCTTATGCTCCACAAATAAGTGAAACCATATGATACTTGACTCTCTCTCCTTGACTTATTTCACTCAGTATAATCTCTTCCAGTCTCATCCACGTTTATATAAAAGTTGGGTATTCATCCTTTCTGATGGAGGCATAATACTCCATTGTATTGTATATATGGACCACATCTTCTTTATCATTAGTCTGTTGAAGGGCAACTTGGTTAGTTCCACAGTTTGGCGACTGTGGTCATTGCTGCTATGAACATTGGGGTACAGATGACCCTTCTTTTCACTACATCTGTATCTTCGGGGTAAATACCCAATAGTGCAATTGCAAGGTCATAGGGTAGCTCTACTTCTAATTTTTTGAGGAATCTCCATATTGTTTTCCAAAGTGGCTGCACCAACTTGCATTCCCACCAACAGTGTAAGAGGGTTCCCTTTCTCCATATCCTCTCCAACACTTGTTTACTGTCTTGTTAATTTTGGCCATTGTAACTAGTGGTAAAGTGGTATCTTAATGCAGTTTTGATTTGAATCTCCCTGATTGCTAATGATGATGAACATTTTTTCATGTGTCTGATAGCCATTTGTATGTCTTCTTTGGGGAAGTGTCTGTTCATGTCTTCTGCCCACTTTTTGACATGATTATCAGTTTTGTGTGTGTTGAGCTTGAGAAGCTCTTTAATAGATCTTGGATATCAGCCCTTTGTCTATAGTGTCATTTTTTAATATCTTCTCCCATTCTGTGGGTTGCCTCTTTGTTTCGTTGACTGTTTCCTTTGCTCTGCAGAAGCTTTTGATCTTGGTGAAGTCCTAAAAGTTCATTTTCGCTTTTGTTTCCTTTGCCTTTGGAGACATGTCTTGAAAGAAGTTGCTGTGGCTGATGTCGAAGAGGTTATTGCCTATGTTCTCCTCTAGGATTCTGATGGATTCCTGCCTCACATTGAGGTCTTTTATCCATTTCAGGTTTATCTTTGTATGGTGTAAGAGAATGGTCGGTTTCATTCTTCTACACATAGCTGTCCAATTTTCCCAGCACCATTTATTGAGGAGACTATCTTTTTCCACTGTATATTTTTTCCTGAAGCATAATTTATTACTTTTCATGAAGTTTATTTTTTTCCTTTTGTGTTTGTGTTTTGATTTCATATGAAAGAAGCATTTGCTATATTTTGAGGTCATGAGGGTTTACCTCTATGTTTTCCTTCAAGGATTTTTAAATTTTAGTTAATACATTTATGTCTCTGATTCATTTTGAACTAACTTTTATGTCTGATGTAAGGTAAGATTCAACTTCATTCTTTTGCATGTGGCTATTTACTTATCTATGTCCTTTTTTGAAAGACTTATGCTTTTCTTTATTTAATAGTTTTGGAACCCTTGTCAAAATTCAGTTGACTATGTGTATGGCTTTATTTCTGGACTCAATTTTATTTTATTGATCTATATGTGTACCTTGTGCCAGTGTCACAAAGTTTTGACTACTATTGCTTTGTAGTCAATTTTGAAACTGGGAAGCATGTGTTCTCCTATTGTATTTTTCTTTCTCAAGGTTGTTTTGGCAATTCAGTGTCTCTTATAATGCCCTAGGGATTTTTAAGTCACCTTGTCAATTTCTGTGGCAAAGTCAACAGTGATTCTGAAAGGTATTGTTTTGCTCAATCTGGAGATTATTGCCATCTTAGTGTTAACTCTCTTCATTTGCAAACATGGATGGTTTTCCATCTATTTATCTTATTTAATATTTGACAATGTTTTGTAGCTTTCACATTATAAGATATGTGATTCTTTTGCTAAATTGGTTTCTAAGTATTCTTATTCTTTTTGATACTACTATGAATTAATTGTCTTTTTAATTTCATCTTTGGATTCATTTCAAGTATATGAAAAATGTTTGATTTTTATATAGAGACCTTATATGTTGCAAACTTGCTGAAGTTGTTTATTAGTCCTCATAGTTTTTAAGTTGATTCCTTAGGATTTTTAAATATATATATGAAATCATGTTATCTGCTAATAGTACTTTATCCCTTCCAATCTGGATCTTTTCTTTTCCTGTTCCTTCATTCCTCCTTCCTTCCCTTCTTTCCTCTCTGTCTCCCTTCTTTGTATTTCTGTCTTTGTCTCTTTGTCTTTCTCTCTTTAATTGTTCTGGCTAGAACCTCTAGTACCATGGTAAATAAAAGTAGTGGAAGTAGATGTCCTTGTCTAATTCCTGATCTTAGGAGAAAATGTTCAGTCCTTCACCATCAGGTAAGATTCTAGCTGTAGATTTGTCATAGATAGTCTTTATATCAGGTTGCATATACTCATTTCTATTCCTAGTTTATTGAGTGTTTTTATCACAAAGTGTGTTCCAAACATTTACTTTTAAGATCTTCCAAGGAATAACTTATTCACCTTTCTATCCTCGGCCCTAAATAAAAAGGGCTGATACTTTAAGTTGACTATTTTATTGTAAATTAATACATCCTAATTTTTAAAAATTTGGTTGAATGTTTTTCTTGTTAAATGTTTAAAAAATAAAAACTGGAAGTTCTTTGCTAAAAAAAAAAAAAAAAAAAAAAATCTTCCAGCACCATGCTGGCCTCTTTCTAACCAAGCATCAAGAGTTTAGCTCGGCTACTCCATGGTACTGCTGACTTGGCATCCATTTTATTTGGCAAAGTGGCTTGCAGGGACTTCAAACTGACACTAGCCCACGCATGCAAATGCAAATGAGGTAAAAGCTGGTTACAGCTCACAGAATCACAAGCAAATGTAAATTCCTGATATGATTTCCCCTACAGCCCTTGTGATCAGTGTTCCTCCTGCTTCCCAGGGCCTTTGCCTTGTGTGCCTTAAGACATCCATGGGGCTTAAGAAAACCCTGATCTTTTGGTTGGAATTACCAACCAACCCTTAGTCAAAGATCCTAAAGCACTCTACCTATAGACCCTAATTAGACAGCTAATAAAGGCATGTAGCCCAGGACCTGCCTCTCTCTGTCTATACTCTGCCTACCCTCTCTATGTGGCCCCTGAAATTGTGCAATGTACTTTTTTTCAGACCTAAAAGTAATAAGCTCTTGAATTCCAGTTTCTTTTGTGGTCTATTGTCGAACCACAGCTCACTGTCCTGTACCCTGTGCTGCACTTGTATCCTGTACCCTGTGCTTTAACACTAATATTAATGATAACACCAAGGTTCTTTCAGATATTTATAGATACATTGAAGCTGCTTTCAATACATCTCTGCTGAGTTGAGGATCTGGCACCACTATGTAGATTCATGCAGCCCACTCTAATTACATAAGCCTCAATCTTCACTCTGCTGTTAAACAGCTTGCATTTTGTTATGAAATTGGAGTGGAGATATCTACTCACTTTTGGGTTATACAGTTATAGGGGTTCTACAGAACTTAGTGAGACAGCTCCTTTAGTTAACTCAAATCTTTGTTCTTTCCTCCTAGATACACTGTGCTGCTAGATCAAGTAATAGATACTGTGCTATCTGAAACTCTTACTTTCCTTCGATTGTGAGCCATATTAGCCACCACACTTCACCATTAATCCACCATGTATCTGAGAGGAATTCTCTCTAAATCAGCTGTATCCCAAAACTTACTTTCATTCAACTTGATAAACAAATGCCACCCTCTTTGTTCTTTGCTTTACAACACACCATAAAGTACTATGTTGTCTTGATATGAATAATGCTTATGGTTTATTAGGGTTTTGGGATTGTTTGTACCCCACAATCTAAGCAACTGAATTTAATTCAGATAATAGTGATAGTATAAATCTTTGCTTCTAATAGAGTCAACAGATTGCATTAAATTTAGAGTTAATACATTACTTCTTTGTTCAAAAATATTTATAATCTTCCAGTACCTATAGGTTATTGTCTGACTTAAATACATTTGAGCTACTGGAATCAGTTACAGTACTCTGGGATGGGGGCAGGGGCAGGGACTGGCCAAGACTGCATATACCATGGATCTAGAGTGCTAAGCAGAAATCTAGGTGATGGGTTAGAAAATAAAGTTAGGATGAGAAGACTGTAGCTGAATGCAGTCTCATAAATCAGTGGCCACATATTTGTAAGAATGCTGTATGCCATGTCTTCATTAGGAAGACCAATTCCAGATCAAGCTTCCTGTTCATAACGTTGGAAGCCGAGTGTCCAGGGCTTCTAGTGTATGTGGTGGTGGTGGATAATCACAGGTGGGTGTGGGTGGATTAGAGAGTAGAAGATCAGGAGGAAGAGAAGGAATGAAACTCAAAATAGATTTTCTTTTAAAGTGATTAGCTAATTGAAGAAGGTAGAATTATTGAACTTATAGATGAAAGACCTTCACTGAGGTAGTTTGGGAAAGGCTGAAATAATAGATTGTCCCAGACAAGGAGGTAAGTCCTCAAGTTCGATGAACTTTAATTAATCCCTCTTAGAAGAAGAGAAAGTACCTGGATATAAGGAAAAAAAAAAACATATAAATCATTTCTTTACTCCTTCATATATTGGTAACAAATTTCTAAAGACAAGGTTTTTTTTTTTTTTAAGTAGCATTTATATTTCTGTCTAGTAGACATTATCATTTTAAGAAATCTGATAGTGAACAATTATTATCTAGGACTTAGTTCTTTATTTTATTCTACCAATGTGAATGTCACAATAAATTTAAAAATATTTAAATTAATGAAGAAGTTAACATCTTTCATTTTTATTAAGTTATTCAAAGGGATTATACATATAAAACATTATTTTACCTAGATACTATTGAATTTTATAGTTCCTAACATTGCCCTTCATATTTAAATATTTTGAAATAAGTTCCAACTTAATTGTCTATTTCTCTTTCTTGTCTGTTAATTTTACCTGAAAGAGTTATCTTAAAAAACACTGAAACTTCATAGGCCAGAAGCATGCTTTAACTTGTTCAGTGGGTTTCTGGTTGATATAATTCACTAATATTCTTTTAAAATGAGAAAGAGGTGAACACAGCAAGACAGTTCTCTGCTTGAATGCTAGTATACAGCATCAGAGATTTTTTTAAAAAATATTTTTCATCATTCAATTTAGATTTGTCTTCTGTAGCCTGAAGAAGAAAAATCACCAGCAGTTCCCATAAAAACAACCATTCCAGGTGGTTATCGGGTCCAATTACAGCTTCACAGCTAGGTATGTGTCAACTTGCTAAGGCATTGGAAAATAATGCTAAGAATACATCAGGGGATATTTAGTTTTAGTAAGAGAATTGGTTAGAATGGAAAATTTTGTTATATAGAAAATTTTTTTATGGATATTACAGATTGAACCTAATCATGTCCACTTAAGACACAATGCAGATACTGTGTTTTAGCCAACTGAATAAATAGAAAAGCATATGAAGAAAATTCCATATGGTACTCGTTTAAAATAATACTTTCAAAAACAAAAGTTTTAGTTTAAAATAGTTATTTTCATATCCTAATAGCAGGGTCAGTGGGCATTGAACTGGTATATTTGCAACAAACTCTGAGAGGCAGATTAATATGCATGAATCATTCTAGTAGTTGTTCATTACAATAAAATACTTTTGTAGTGTTCCTTGTTAGGTAGGCAGAGAAAAAAGAGTCATTTGCCTTATTACATGAGGATTTCTTATATTCTAAGTTACTTCATAACTGCATTCAAACATGCAGACAAAATTTTAAAAATGAAGTTTACCCTCTACTGTTAAAATCAAAACAAGACAGAGAGAGGAAATATTAGAAAAATAAATTAAATAAAAACAAAAGCCTCTGAGAACTAAAAAAAGAAAATTTATCATTTATTTATATATTTATATATAGTTATATATTTATCATTTATTTATTTATCATGTATTTATCATTAATACTTCTCACTAGGTTCAAGGTCTTTTTCTTGTATTTTATGTTAATAGTGGAGATATATAAAAATGTAAAATATATTATTTTATATAAGTGTAGATATAATAATAATGGGGATATATAAAAATATTAAAAATGTATGTTAATAGTGGAGAAAGTGGCTCTCTAGTATATTTTATTTCCTTGGACATGCATGAAAAAATACTTTTGAGTACTATGCATTCAGATCACCATATACTACAAAATCCTACATGGATTATCAACTAGCTTTCTCTGACAATAGCTAACAGTATGCTTTTAAGGAAAAAGATAAGCAGCAGAAAGTCCTTTCAATTGTTGAGTACGTAATTCCCGGTGCTGTATATAGCTGTAGTTTGAATCTAAAAAAACTCAGATGCATGAACAGTATTTATATTGTTCACCTTGTACATCAGATGATTTAATTGACATATTAAGGTTGAGTTAGCATGAAAGTGCAAAATCTTGAGAAAATTCTTGAAAACTGTAGAGAAAGATGCATAGGGGTGCCTGGGTGGTGCAGCCAGATAAGCAACTGGACTCTTGGTTTCCACTCAGGTTGTGAACTCACTCAGGGTCCTGAGATTGGGCTCTGCACTCAGCACAGCGTCTGCTGAAGTTTCTCTCTCCTCTTCCTCTGCCCTGACCCCTCTAAAATAAATAAATGAATCTTGTGTGAAAAAAAAAAAAGACTGCAATGATGTATAAAGATGAAAATATTTTTCCAATTGTATTAAATAAACTGATGGGTTTTTGATGACTGAAGAGAAATTGAGTAAAATAACATACTTAGTTTCATCAAAATTGTCTTCATAATTCCTCATTTAGTAAATATGAATGGCAATATGATCAACACTCAATAAGAATAATCTGTAGTTTTATGCATTATATTAAAATTTAGAACCAACCAAAATTTTGATGATAGAGCAATTATAAACACTGTAAGTTGGTATATTAGTAGTCATTGTATGACTTAATTAATTAATTAATTAATCTTTACAGAATAAGAAAATGGTACTGACAATTATAGAAAATTGATGAAAATCATTATTAAATCTGTACATACTATATGGCAACTTTTTAAATAAGAAGTTATATTCATATATGAAAACAAAAACCTACAAAAAAAGAGACAATCGTGATAACATTGTTCTCTAAATAGTGAGATTATTAACATTATCACTATTATTTACATTTTGTTGTACTTTCCACATATCTACAATAGGATATAGTATTTTCTTAAATCAGACAAGAAGCATGATAAAATTTTTTCCAAAAATTTTGATACAATAATGTATATGAGAAATAGCTAATTTTGATATGATTAAAATTAGAAAGTAAAGCAAAATAAATGTTAATCTTTCTAAATGTGTCCCATTTCACATTTACCAGAGAAACATGTTATATGTAGATAACACTAATTTGAACAGAAATGGCTTTTTCTTTCACTCAAAGCAAAGGCCATGAGAAAATCTCTAATAGCATAAAATTATTAATGAAAAAATTTTTTAAAGATTTTATTTATTTATTTGGCAGACAGAGAACACAAGTAGGCAGAGAGGCAGGCAGAGAGAGAGAGGGGGAAGCAGTCTCCCCGCTGAGCAGGGAGCCCGATGTGGGGCTCGATCCCAGGACCTTGGGATCATGACCCGAGCTGAAGGCAGAGGCTTTAACCCACTGAGCTACCCAGGAGCCCCACGAAATTATTTTTATCCTACAGCTATACAAATTAATTCTGATATTTATTTAAATAATTTATGTTTATTTACTGATTTGTAAGAATTGAGAATTCCCTGTATTCTTAAGATCATCTTTGCCTTTTTAAAATTGGAAAATGTAAACTCCAAGTTAAATTATAATCTATCATTTGCCTATTTGTTTTTTAAGAGTTCACTTGCTAAATTTTTAGGACTTTTACTCAGTTCTGATAGAAATCAGGTTTAAAGACAAGAAGCTAGGGTGCCTGGGTGGCTCAGTGGGTTAAAGCCTCTGCTTTCGGCTCGGGTCATGATTCCAGGGTCCTGGGATCGAGCCCCACATCGGGCTCTCTGCTCTGTGGAGAGCCTGCTTCTTCCTCTCTCTCCCTGCCTGCCTCTCTTGCCTGCTTGTGATCTCTGTCTGTCAAATAAAAAAAAAAAAAAAAAAAAAAAGACAAGAAACTAGTGTTTTCTTGAATGAAAAGATTTAACAAACAGAGTTATTTATGCTAGCCTGTGTTTGCTTTTTCTGGGAACACTAACAGTTTTTCTTAATTAAAACCTACCTAGACATACATTCCAGAAGAAAAGGAATTCAGCTAATATTTGCAATTACTTCACTGACACATAATGCCACAGATATTTGGGATTAAAATCTTTCTGTGAAGTATTCGAAAGTATGATTGGTCAAGGCTAGTCAATTACTTGGATTATAACAATACATGCAAACAGCAGTACAATACCAAGGTAATAAAAATCAATAAACTGATCAATAGCCAAATCTTCTATCAAGATTTTGAAGCACTTCTGTCAGGCTTTTGCTATAATTATCTCTTGATGAACTTAACATGTTTAATGACTGTGAAATTGTATTTCTACAGAGACAATGCACATCTGGAATAACAGCACGCAATTCAGCTGCCTCCAGAGTAGCACGCCATTGAGCACAAGACTTCAGATAGAGTCCTCACAGTGAAAGTGAAGCTTATTCTTTGACATGCTAATGCCTGTCTTGGCTGGGCCTCATTTTAGACTTGCCAGTACAACAGACAAACTTCAAAGTGCCAGGGGAGTACTTTACAGTTACTGTAGCATTTGCTTATTTTGAGGAATACACATTTTTGCTATTAGATGAACGGTTTGGACCTTCTCTGTCTCACTTTCACCTTATCATCTTTAATTAGTGCAAAACCCATGAGTACCAGCCTGTGAGATCAAATGGAAATGCCTGTTTGATGATCCAAATGCCTTAAGAAGCAAATGGAGGAGCAGCTGTTTTGTTTAAAATGAAGGAAAACAGAAGGTAGCATAGAAGAAGCACGTGAAAACTTAATCATCTCCAAATGCTAAATGGCCTTGTCATAGTTATAAGGTTTGAAGGGTAATAACTGGAAATGTTTTCTACGAGGGTTCTTGCTCTATGAAGATCCCTTCCCTCTTAGCTTTGGTGTTGGGGCCTTAGTTCCAGGCTAGTTAATTATCCCTTGAGCTAGTATTTGGCACTGTTGGCCTAAGGAATGTTCTTTGAAGGCAAGTTTATAGTTTGAACTTGAGTTCCCACCCATGGAGGGAAAAAACTCTGAAGCCAGGAAGAGTGAAGCTATGTGAGTTTTAAAGTTTGAAGTTGTATGCCATTAAAGTGAGAGTTGATTCTCATAACATTTGTCATGTTTTATAACCATGCTAATAGTATTTAAAAAATACAGTAAAGTATTGGTATCCAGTAGCCTTTTAAAAAATGCTAGAAAAACATGGAATACAAAGTTGAATTCAGGACTTGATTACATTTCCTGGACATGAGAAAACAACATCTTAAGATTTGATTTGTTTAGACATAGCATCTATAAAATAAGATGTTTAAAAATCAAAGCCGCCATAATATGTATATGTGTGTGTGTGTGTGTGTGTGTATACTGAGGTGTACCAACTTGTAGAGACAAACCAAGGTTTTTATTTATATCATGAACCTTGCCTGAAGAATAATACTAAAGTAAGATAAAACTAATAGAAATGAGAGATTTAAACTCATTCTCACTTACGTATGTCTGGAGTTCTGGATTTAGACTATTATTTAGACATTCGTATGTATGAATATATGCAAATTTATGTATATATACATAAACTTATTTGCTTAATCATGTCTTATCATTCTTAGTTTATAGGGTTAGACAACATAATACTTTGTGCTATTGATAAATTAAATCAACTCACCATCTCTCTAAGAGAAACTGTACTATGGTTGAAAATTTCTCTTAATTTGAAGGCTCCTTTAGGTAGGAGCCTTAGTCCCAACATAGCTCTAGATGTTGATAAAGCTATTTTTCCCTCCTTAGGCACTGAGAGCAGACATTTCTAATATTATTTCATATCATCTTAGAAAAAGGATGCCAGGTAATGCACTATTTCTGAATAGACTCTATGGATTTTCATGTGCTTAAAGCAAGGGCTATTAGTTTTAGGGCTCTTGAGTAAAGTGATTAAGCATGACTATTGGCATGCATTTTGTGAGATAGCACATAACAAGCAGTGCAGTAATCTTGATAAGGCACCAGACACATCAGAAAGAATGGATGTTTTCCTCTGAGCTCAATACAAGGGCAATGCAAGAGCTTCTATGGAGAATGCAGTCCATTAAACAGAGATGACCTAATTCACATTTGGTTCAGTAATTGGGTCAGGATGCAATAACATTTTATAGAATCATACAATTTTAGATCTAAAAGAACTAAGAAGCCATTATGTGGACCCATTTTATTTTACTGAAGCTTAGACTAAAATGAGTTAAAAACAAAATGGAAATAAAAGATGCATGATGTGGTAATAAGAATCTTAAATATTTAAAATTGAAAGAAATTTCATATATCTCTTGTTCAACTCCCCCATTTTATAGTTGTGATAAAACAAAACTCTGAAAAGATAAATGCTAGCCTTATGATCACATTTTAGCTTTTAGAACTAAAATTACACCTTAAGTGTTTCTAGAGAAGTCTGTAAGTCATTAATGTTACAGACTGTAGAATTAGATTGTCATAGTTCAACTCCTGGCTCTCCCAGTAACTATACCTGTGACTTCCAAAATGCTAATTTTGTGTGTATGTCTTTGTGTGCACCTTTCTTTTCACACTTGTGAAATAGGAATGAAAATAGAATATATATTTCATTTTATATATTTCTATACCCTTATTTGTCCTTAGGCTTAAATAAGCTGATACATGTCAAGTGATTAACTCAGTGATTAGCACATAGCAAATTCTCAGTGTCCTTTTGTGTGTGTGTATGTGTGTGTGTGTGTATGTGAGTGTTTGAGAGAGAGAGAGAGATAGAGTGTGTGTGTGTGTATGTGTAGTTTTGCAGAGGTTGGGAGGATCATTAGGAAATATTTTGCAGGTGAGATACTTCTTTCCTAAATAATTCAGTTTGGCAAACTATGGTCCATGGGCTAAATCTGGCCCACCATCTCTATCTGTCAATGTTTTATTGAAATGAATTCACATCCATACATTTATGCATTATCTGTGCCTGCTCTCATCTTATAGTGGCAGACTTGAGTATTGTATATAGGACATGGAAGACTGTCAATATTTATTATCTGACCATTTATAGGAAAGTTTGAAGAAGATCCCTGCCCTCGAACGAGGGCATTCTCCTGTATAACAACACCATAATAACATCACCATAACCAAAAGAATTAAACATCAATATAGTATTGACCGATGTGCACTGTGTTCTTCCATCCATTTTCCCATGTGCTTTCAAATCTCTTTTCTTTCAATTCCCAGTAGTCAGTGCTCTGATTCAAAAAGTTCACACCAGTATTTGTTCACTCAGAATGGGCCTCTATCTGAAGTAGAGTTATTTTGTCATCTCTTCAAAGGTCCTGTTACTTTATTTTCTTTCCCACACAATCTCTACCTGACCCTCCGCTCCTGAGTGGCTTTTCTTATACGAAATTGAAGTTTTTTTTAGTTTCTCCCACTTACATTATAGGCACAAGGTTTGCTAATCTATAACAGGACATATGAAATTAAGTAGTTGACATGAGAATGTATAAAGAAGAAGTGAGACACACACACACACACACACACACACACGCAAGCATATTACTCAGCCATCAAAAAGAATGAAACTTTGCCATTTGCAATGACATGGATGGAGCTAGGGAGTATTATGCTAAGTCAGATAAGTCAGTCTGAGAATGACAAATACCATATGATTTCACTCATATGTGGAATTTAAGAAAAAAACCCAGATAAGCATAGGGGAAAAGAAAAAAAGAGAGAGAGAGAGGAAGACACATCAAAAGGGGCTCATAACTACAGACAACAAACTGAGCATTGATGGAGGGGACGTGGATGAAGATGGGCTAGACAGATGATGGGTATTAAGGAGGGCACCTGTATTGAGCCCTGGATGTTACATGTGAGCAATGAATCACTAAATTCTTCTCCTGGAAACAATATTATGCAATATGTTAAGTAACAAGAATTTAAATAAAAATATGGGGGAAAAAGTAGCTGGCATTAACTTAATAGAAAATAGAAAGCCTCCCCTTTTTTTCTTTATTCTAGTCCTTCTCTCTTTTCTTCTACCTATTACTACCATCGTAACATCATTGCCTTTATCCTCATCATCTCCAACCAAACTCTTTTTATGAATTCAACAAGGAAGACTAAAGAGACACCTCTGGGGGAGACAGGATTAAAAATAGAACAATTTGCATAAAATTGCAACATTTTGATCTTAGTACTTACTTAGCTTGCATTTTCTCTTCACTTTGCTTCCCTGTAATGTGGTTCCTTTTTTTTATCCCTGGATAGTGGATTTTTTCCTTCATAATATATATTTTTTCAATTTTTTTTCAAAATTTTTATGGATTCAGCTACCTCCACCACAATAATATTACACAGTCTTCTTATTTTAGGGTATTTTTTATTAACACTTATTTATTTATTTCAAAGAGAGAGAGTGGACGCATATATGAGTGAGAGGAGGGACAGAGGGAGAGGACGAGGATTCCTCAAGCAGACTCCCCACTGAGTGCAGAGCCCCATACAGGGTCTGATCCCAGGACATTGAGCCCATGACCTGAGTTAAAATCAAGAGTCAGATGCCCAAAGACTGAGCCACCAGGTGCCCCTAGTATTTCTTAATATAAGTAGAAGTTTTGTGTGTATATGTGTTTGTGTATATTATTTATATATCTATTAATATTTTCATTTTTACCAGGGAGAAGCATCATTGATTTCTTTAAATCTGGAAGGAAACTTAGAGGTAATCTAGTGTAGTGTTCATAAAATGGGATTCACATATTGAATTAGTGAGAGTAGATGGGTAAATGATACCAACAATGAAATATACTCTGAAATAATTAAGGTTGGTAACTACCCATCACATCTAAAAACCTCATTTTATAGATTTGGACACTAAAACATAAAGTTTTTAAGTAACACTCTTAGGATCTTATACAAAATTAGCATTAAATCTTTATTCTTTGATTTCTTTTTGTTTTCTTTATAGGATAATTAATTAAAAAACCCACAAAACTATTCCTACTGGAAGGTTTAGATCCCCATGTTGTTGTTTCTTCCAAACCCCAATAATACTATTCCCAAAGCTACTAATATAGAATCTGGAAGCTCAATTCAATAAAGGGATTTCTTTGCAGGTGACATTCAGGCCTCATTCTTATGGATACAGAAACAAAATAAAAAAGTGTGGGGTTTATATTTAATGGGATATCTAAAGGGAAAAATGATATTAGCTCCAATAATAGCTCTGCCTATTTTAACATAAAACGTGCTAGTAAATTCTAATGTTACCATCCAAGTCCAGAAAGGTCTGATTAAGGAAAATTATTCACAGAAGGATAGTTCTTCAGTGTGATCTCATTTTGAGTTTTCCCTATGCTTCCTACACATGAGAAAAATGGGGATATTAGTAGAGCCCTAATATCAAAAGTAAAATATTTTAAAATATCAACTTGCGAGAAATTAACTAATTTTTTTAATTTATTTATTTGTCAGAGAGAGAGGTAGAGAGAGCGAGCGAGCACAGGCAGGCAGAGTGGCAGGCAGAGGCAGAGGGAGAAGCAGGCTCCCTGCCGAGCAAGGAGCCCGATGTGGGACTCGATCCCAGGATGCTGGGATCATGACCTGAGCCGAAGGCAGCTGCTTAACCAGCTGAGCCACCCAGGCGTCCCAGAAATTAACTATTTTATCCAATGCTGATTTATCTCAAGCTGCCTGGAATTGCCAAGTGAATATCTCACAACACTCTGCAAACACATCTTCTTGGTTGGCAACAGCCTCAAACCATTTTCCTTCACAGATTATTTTGGAGATGTCTCTGGTTGCTTTATACTTAAAAAATAGCATCTATGTTGGTGATGCTAGGCAAAAATATTGCTATATGCTAAAATATCAATTTTGCTATCAGTGCCTTCTAATATCCAGATTCAGAGCTCTTGCTGCCTTTAAAATAAATACTATAATTATTCTTGTCAGTTGGCTGATATCAGTGCAATCATCCTTTCAATAGGAATAGTCATAAAAGAGCTCTTTCAATTTTATCTTGTTTTTCTATTACAGACTCTATGCCTTTGGTCTTGGATACAAATCCATAAATATGTGATTATTCATTTCAGAGTATTATTTAATTAAATATAACATTCATTCACAAAATGTTTATCAGATAATATTAATTTTTACACAAGGCATAATTCTATATCCTAGAGATTTGAGGGAGAGAAAGAAATGAAAATTTTCCACTTTCACAAAGGTTTTGTTATCAAGGAGGTTAGACATTAAATATGTGACTTTAATAAAATATAATGAAAGTTGTAATAGTGAAACCACAGGATAATATGATAATATGTAAGTGGGAGGAGAAACTCATCTAGAGGTCATCAAGGTCTCCTTGGGACGTAACATTTAAAAGTTTGAGAAATGGAAGAAGAATGAGATTTAGGCAAAGAGTAGAGGGAGAAAAGAGTGTTTCAGCAAGAGAAAACATCTCTCTACGAAAAGGTCAAAGATGGGGTGGGAGCACATGTTAGAAAGTATATGTACAGTGTTACCCAAGACTCTACTTTTAGAAGGGTGTAGAGAAATGAGCCAGGAATAATCATGGGGGTCAAGTTTTGACAGATTCAACAACTGTATTAAGAAATTTATATTTTCCCTAAATTGAGTTCTCTTCAAAAGAAAGAATAAGGATCCAGAGAGATGGAAAGAAAATGGGGAAATTACTCAGTCATGAAAACCATCTTCAGATAATGAGGGGGGAAAGGTAGAGAATCACAGTAGCAAGATCTGATTTATATTTGAAAGTATATTGCTCAAGAAGAGAGAGAGAGAGAAAGAACTGCAACATGCAACAGCGTAGATGGACCTTGAAGGTATTACGCTGGGAAAAATCAGATATAGAAAGACAAACATTGTATAATATCACTTATAGGTGGAATCTAAGAAACAAACAAACAAACAAACAAAAAAAAACCCAAACTTGTAAAAACAGAGAGTAGAAATGTAATTACCAGGGGCTGAGAGGTGGGGAAATTGGAGAGATATTTGAGTACAAACTTGCAACTAGTAGATAAATAAGTTCTGGAGATCAAATGCACAACATAGTGATTATAATCAACAGTATTGTATTATAAATTTCAAAGTTGCTGAGGGACTACAACCTAACTTCTCAACATAAACAGAAGTGATAATGCACTATAATAAATGTGTCAAACCAACATTGTACAAACTTACATAATCTTATATGTCATTGATATCTCAATAGAAGAAAAATAAAAACATATAAATAAATAAATTGCTCTGGCTTCATGATAAAAATGAGCTGTCGAAGAGTATGTGTGGAAGCGGAGACTCTATGTGAGGTGTGAGCATGGCCTGAAACAGAAGTAATAATACTGGTCAGGGCACCTGGATGGCTCAGTGGGTTAGGCCTCCACCTTTGGCTCGGGTCGTGATCTCAGGGTCCTGGGATCGAGCCCCGCATCGGGCTCTCTGCTCAGCAGGAAGCCTGCATCTCTCTCTCTCTCTCTGCCTGCCTCTCTGCCTACTTGTGATCTCTGTCTGTCAAATAAATAAATGAAATCTTAAAAAAAAAAAAAGAAGTAATAATATTGGTCGTGGAATTGGATTCAAGAGAGTTTAAGGAGGTTAACCCAGTAAAGTCTGATGAATGGTTAAAAGTTTTAAAACAGGAACATATAGGAATAATGTGTATTTTGTTTTCATTTTTATTTTTATTTATTTATTTTTTATTTTATTAGCTTTTTGATTGGAGAACTAGGTTGGATTTTGTTTCTGTAGTGTTGGGATGCTGGAGGAGTAAGTCCACGGGTTTGGAACTGAGCTAGAGATACAGCGTGAATGGCAGTGATAACACAGAAGTGGGATGTATGGAGTGAGTGGAAAAGATTGCCTAAGCTAGAGCTCTTAAATATGACAAAATTTATAAGTTGTACAAAGTGAGAGGAACCTTCAAAAGGGAGAATAAGGATCCAGAGATATGGAAGAAAAAATGGAGAAATTACTCGGTCATGAAAACCATCTTTAGATAATGAGGGGGGAGTGGAGGATATGATGTTTTACTTTTCTATGGAAGATGATTAAGGAAACAGAAGTAGGTTTTCAAGAGTCGTAATGGAATAGATGAGATATTAGGGATTGTAAATGTAATGTGGACTCAATCTATATTTGTTTCTCTAAAAACATTTGGTTAAAGTAGAATTCTAATGGACTACTGTAAGAAATGAGACTGAGGAGTAGTTACAGAGTAAATGAAAGGACTTCAAATATTACAGGCTAGGGGACAAATTCAGGAAAAAACTGCTTGCTGAATTGTTTCCTTGAGCAAGCTACGTGACTTTTGTAAGCCTTGTTTTCCTATGACTACTACATTACATTAAATCTAATTTTAAAGTGATGAATACTCAGTAACTATTTGCTATTTTTATATCTTTTAAATATAAGCCTGGGGTATATATTATTTAAACTGTGCATGGTCTCACATTTCAAAAATACCATTCAGCAAAATAAATTGTAAAATAACTTCAATACTTCTATTCACCTTATAAATTATCTTATAAAACTCACAGAAAAACTTTAAAAAAGTATTCTTTAATATTTTATTTTCTTGTCAATATTCTTTTAGCCTTAATGAGCTTTGGGAAATCTTATATTAAATGCCACAACACTCAAATTATCTCTGACAGTCCTGATGATCACTGTAGTTTCTCCATGACCTCTACGCATCACCTGCCTCATTCACTACAATAATGGTTTATTTCTTGCTTACTTTGTAGCTTTGTTTCTTGTGTCTTTTCATTTAGGACTCAGGCTGAGGAAGAGTCTCAAACTAGAGCATGTTTTTCATTTAGCAGCATTAAAGAGCAAGGGCACTGGTGGATACATGTAAAGATAAACTTCTGCTTAGAACTTGTATTCATATTCCATTGGTCAAAACAAGACACATGGCTAAATCTGACCGTAAGGTGGGAAGAATATTCTCTCCATAGGGAAACATCACATGGCAACAGGTACAGGGAACAAAAAGTAAATAATTGGAAATAGTTACATCTACCACAGTAGGGAAAAAAAGTTATAAAATAAAGTTTGAGAAGTGTTTTAGTCAGCATTTACATCAGTCTTCAAATAGTGTTCAGTCTTAGGCAACAAGAGTATTTTATGGAAGTGAGATGTTGGATGGGAAGGAAAGTACTTGGGGACACTCCCATGTTAATAAATCTTGCTCCTGATACAATTATTAGTAATATAAGACCAACTAAATGAGTAATCTAGGAACATAGATTTTTTTTTCCTGAGAGTGGGAAGGCTATACTTATAATTATAGAAGTTATAGAATGTCTAGGTAGTAACAATAAAGCTAAGCATGCAAATATGTGGCTGAAATGATATGTAGAAGGGAAGTAAGGAAATTCCAAGGCTAAACTGGTGAGTGACTGTGTAAAATGATGGCAGGATATGGAATATAGAGGAAGGCTCTGACAAATTGCCAAAGATTTAATTGATTGATGGGACTCATATATGACCATGAAAAGGAGAAATGGAGGTTTATGCATAAGGATCAGAGATTTAACTGATAATGGAGAAAGAGATATTTGAAAATATTAGGACCAACATCATTATCCATGGATAGTTAATGTCTTATAAAAGGTGGCTGACGCGGTCTAAATTAGCAGAGTGATAAATGTTTTAGTCAGCATTCTCATTAGTCTTCAGATAGTGACCAACCTCTGGCAACAAGAGTAAAATTATCTTATGGAGAAGAGATATGCGATAGGAAGGGAAGTACTTGGGGACTCTCTCATGTTAATAGTGATGAACAAGCTTGTTATAAGGTCCTACAGTACTCTCTTCTAGGTGTACTCTAAATAAAAAATTTCGGAACAAATGATCTACCTTGGTAATTTTTTTTTTCCCATGCATGGAATTAAGATGCTGATTCTAATTTATCTTAATATGGCAGAATAGAGTCATTAATCAAAATGAAAGTAGACTTGAAACTGGAAGATATGAATTTGAATATCACTTCTCCATGTCATGGAATCTAAGGACTGAATGATTTCTTTATTCTTTCCAGATCTAAAATGTTTATGCCCATAAGTTCAAGCCCAAACTTTATTTTTATAGTGCTTCCTGTCTTTGATTAACTTCCTCTCAAAGTCCCTGCATTTTCTAAGAACATTTAGCTATGGATTTTCAATTTAATGAGAACTTGTTATGGTTTCTTATCTACTTATGACTAATGAGTATTTTTAGTTCCATTTAAGAATCACTTTCCATCTTCCAAAAGTAAGGACAATAAGCTTAAGCTTCTCCTGTTCTATATATGAAACACCTTGAGATTAGTTTGCTGTAAGCTTTATGCAGTTATATTCAGCCTTTAGCAATTAAACTTCATTGTTTTACAAAAATGATAATGATAGAGTTTTAATCTGAACTTCATTGAATTAGAATTCATGAAAAACATCAGTCATCAAAACAAAGCAAATTTACTTTGAATATTAATTAGTAACATTTAATATCTTCTATGAATCATTGAAACTATGAGTCACAAAAATATTATAATTTGTAGTAATAAAGTCTTTTTTTGAAGAGAAAAAACATTGCCATATGTCAGTGAAGTAAAAAAAGAAAGAAAGAAAGAAAGATTGATTTTCCTTTGAGGAGAAAAAGTTAAAATGCAGTACGAATGAAAGTCAAAAATTTAAAAATGAATTTTGAATGGCACTAAATTAAATTTCTCTGCTTTTCACAACACTATATTAAATATCACAAGAGTTTGAAAATATCAGATTCAAAGTAGAATGAAAGGAACCAACATAAATTTCTCTCTCTCTCTCTCTTTTTTAAAAGATTTTATTTACTAGTCAGAGAGCAAAAGCAGGGGGAGCAGCAGAGAGAGAAGCAGGCTTCCCACTGAACAGGGAGCCCAATGTGGGGCTCTATCACTGGACTCCAGGATCATAGCATGAGCTAAAGGCAGACACTACCAACTGAGTCACCCAAGCGCCCCTCTCTATCATTTTAAATTTATCAACATTATTATTTATATTATGCCATATAGGTTTTAGGGAACAAGTGAAGAAGGGCTTGTTTTTATTGAGTGGTGTTTGATGTTAATATTAAGAGGGGGACAGCATACCTCCATATGGAAGGATCACAGTAGAGAAAATTTACTCTTGGGAACTTATATTTGTACAATAATTATGTAAATTCATAACTTTGAAGTCATGGGTACAAATGAGGGTACAGGAACACAGTTACTTTAGCAAAATACAACATTAAGCAATCCTCAAAGCCTAATGGGAAACCCATTTAAGGGAATCATCAGCTCCTATGTGACTGAAAGGTTTTTCCTGATCCAATGTCAGTTTTCTGCTTTTATGACCTACCATAATAATGTCATGTATAGATTGGAGAACTAATCGCACCTAGAATTAAAAATAGATTTTTTTTTAAATCAAAGTTTTGTATTTGTAGTTATTTACCTCTATGACCTTTATATTCACTGTTTCTTCTTGAAAAATGTCTTGGCACATTTTTGTTTTCAATTTCATATCATTAAAAAAACACTAAGCCTCTATTTACTGGCATTAAAGAGCCACTGAAATAATTTTTGAGGTGATGATCAGGACTTTTGTATCTTACAAAGCTCTATATTGGCTGAAAACTAACTCCAACTTGGATATTTTTAAAAGTTGAAACATAATTTTCATGGGTTTTTTTGATAAATGTTTTATACAAATCCGTTTATTTTTTTCTTTATTCTTTATTTCCAGTTGTTCAGGCTTCTTTTTACAGGACTACACAATGGGAAACTGTCCCATTGATTGGCAAAGAATGCACACTGATGAATACCACTATGCCATACATTATGCAAAAGCCAAGCTGCCCGAAATATCCCTGTAATGTGTTATTGTTCTCTCTGACAAAGAAGTAAAACTAATAGTGAATGCTGGTTGATTTTCACAATATTTAGCAAGGTCTTGGAATTCATTTTTTTTTTCTTTACTGCTTCGGATTTTAGATTTTCTTTGTCACCACATAAGCTACATTTTAAATCTTATCCTATTTTATAGAATAACAGAGTAAATAGTTTTAATTCATATGCAACTGTATTTTACCTACTACTGTTTATATGATGAGCAATAATATGTAATCTGTTGGACTTTGTGGTTCTTTAAAGACTGTTCATTAGACCTCTGTGTTTTATGTATGCTACAATTCTTTAAAATATGTGTGTACTTAATTCTAAAGTTTTGTCATATGCTTATTTGATAATTATCAGTTATATAGTACTGAAGCAGTAACTCCTAATAATGCAGATAGGATTTTTAAAGTTTCTGCATTTTTCAAAAATTCCAGTGAAAATCAGTTTCATGAAATGGCTCTTGCCATCCCGAATACTTTTGGAAAAATCTGGTTAAAATAAAGTTAAGCATTTATTTGTTGAAGGACTTCATATTTGTTTTTATTGTTCATGGAATGCTGCTTGAGACCCTGTAGGATTATTATTTTATAAAACGTAGAGAAGTGCTGCTTTACTTTCCTCTTGTTAGTGATAATGCTTGTACTTCCTGATTCCTGCTATAAATGAATATTATTACCGCAATTCAGGTTTCAATAGAGATCTCTCAGTGCCTAGTGATGGCAAAAAGAAAGAAATACACTATAAAATGAATGATAGTCTCAATTTTTTTTCATTTAATGAAAGCATAATATGCCCATTTGTTAGTTTATTCATTCCATACACTATCCATATAGTTAAGCCTATTTTTTCCTAGATAAAAAGCTGATTTCAGTGCAAAGAATGTCAAAGAAGTCCTAAATATCATTAATAGTATTTGAAAGTCATGATGTTTTCATGGTGCATTCTTTAGTATTTTAAACATCAGTACCTGATTATAAAACGATAAAAAGTTATTTTAGGTTAAGCATGAGTATCATGATCCTAAAATGAATAAAAGGTTAAAATTAAGAAAAAAAATCAGTTAAATTTTCCATAGCCTTAGATTCTCATTTATTTTAGCCTGGAGTAAAAGTAATGATAATTTAGTTGAGAAAACACCAACAATAGATGTGTCAAGGTAATTTTTCTAAATACTTCTCAAGACTTAGAGGAAATTCTTGTCCATTGATAAGCATTTTTATTGACTGCACTATGTCAAAATACATAAAACTGGGTAAAAGGAGGAAATTCTATTTTAGAATCAAAATCTTTATGAACACAGAAAAAGTCCACTACTATTTATGGTTTGTTCTCTTAACAAGTTGCTGTTAAGATCAGGAAGTAAAAGAAAGATCATTTATCTTTGAATAAATTTGATATAATGCAGATATTTAGAATTTATCTGTAGATCTTTCTTGTCTTGACACTTCACATACTTACAGTTGATACAACTGATTATTTACAAATGAGTTTAAGGTAGTTGCACATTTTGAAAATCAACCTTAAACTATTTAAATCCAAAAATAGTTGTATATAAAATTTCTTAAGTAATTTTCACTTTTCTTTTCCTTTTGTGAATTTCTTACACACTGAGAGAATTATTAATTATATTCTATAAAACAGTTATTTGCCTCTGGTAAGTGATCAGAAGGAAAGTCATTTCAAATGAAGCGACCTTACTAGATTTTTCCTAATAATTCCGTATTAAAGTTTTAATTTTTGCATACAACAAAACATAAAGCTATAATTCATTTTTTTCTAATTAGTGTAATTTTTTGTATCATATATATATAGTATGTCTATGTTACAAACTTAAAGTAGGCTTCTTTCAAGGTATTTGGAAACTTGGTCAATATTTTTCTTTTATTTTAATGCTGTAAATACTTTATTGAACAAATCTGGCTAATTGAAACATTGTTCACGACTCATCTTGGAAAATTTAGCAGCTTTCATAATCATTTACCTTCTTCACCTATGAAAGCAATACATAGAGATATACAGATAGATGCTTAGTGTAAAATATCTCAGAAACCAAACTAAGGCTAATGAGCCAAAGAATGGAATTCTTTAATGCGGACAAAGTGAATGAAATCGATGTGTCATGAGCACAGCCAGGACCATGTAGGAAGTGTGTGCTGGATACATTTAAATATATTGTGCCATATACTAACACATTCGGCTCAATTATTGAACTTCACTTTTTGAAGGTAGAAAAGCTAAATCTCAGATAAATAGGATATTTTACCTAGTTATTAATAAGAATTCAAATTGGGCCTTTCTGACTCCAATCTTCTGCTCCTTCTAATACAACAATGTCTTTGCTTATTTCTTTGCTAGTTTGAGGTACTCACCATTGTTATGGAGTACTTCTGCAGCCCCCGAGGCTTGTTCCGACAGTGCTATCATTTTAAAGTGGCTAGGTTGGGTGTATTTTTAAATCTTAATTTTTTGTTACTTTCAGAAGATTTCTGGCACTTATTTTATAGCAAATTCTTAGCAGAAATTCTTAGCTGTTCAGAAAACAATGATAATTCACTTATTCTTGAGAAACAGTTTGGATGCCAACCACATCTAGAGAAAACAGTAGATGCATTTCAATCATCAATTTTAAAATTTGTGGGGTTTCAAAAAGAAAAAGTCAACGTCCTATACCTTAAAAAAAATTAAGTCTTTGTAATGTAGAAAAAAATATTTGCCTTTACCTTCCTTGGTTCTCATTCTGGGGACCTACAAATTATACTTACAAGACACAAACTAACAATAGAAAAACAGTTTATTAACATGTGCTGAGCAAGTACATGGGGGAGAAACCCAGTTATGAGTAACTCAAAGAAGTGCTTAGGTTTGAGTTTTCATGGCATTTTAACAAAAAACCTCAAAACTTGTAAAGAAGAAAAGAGAAAAGAAAAGGGGTTTAGGCTTTTAAGGGTACCTAACAGGGAAGGTAAATATATGGGGAAAACAAGTGGAAGATGAGTTTTATCAACAAAAACTTTGTTCTAGCTATAGAGGCATAGGACACTGTTAATCACATATGAAAGGTATGACAGAGCTAGTGAAGAAATAGGATATGAGGAGCCCAAAGTAACTCTATAGAGATGATTTGATAAAATATCCTGTATAAACAAATTATTAAATATTGATGTTTATGAATATTTTCAAATTTTGTATATGACAAATGGTAAAGTGGATATTGGTCTCATTAACTTGGTAAGAAATTTTGTGGTTTTTGGTTTTTTCCCATGTTAAAAGAGACTGAATTCAGATCATTTCTAATCGTATATATTTGTGTTTGTTCTATTCACCCGATAACATAAAACTGTAGAAAGATCAGAGTTGTGACATACCAATAGAAATTAGGAAAATTGGTATTTTATAATGGATGATTTAAATATATAGTTAAACTTTTTAATTCATAATATATATAATATTATATATAATAAATATATGGTTAAACATTTTTATTCATAAACTAGAGGCATCATTAATTACTACTTATATATTTTAACTTAAGGCTTTTAATGGCCATGACTTTTTAAAAACTATTCTCTGTATATTCTAGAATTATATATATATGTGAAAAATACATATATACACACATGTATATATGTATATATACATATATAAATACACATATATGTATTTTTCACATATATATATGAAACAGAGTATATGTATATCTTAGAATGGTATATATATATATATATATATATATATATATAATAGAATATTAAACTATATTTCCATAAAGGTTATTTACTATATTTACAGAAAAGTTAATAACAATTTTGCAATTTCTATTTGTTAGTGATGTTTAATTGTCAGGTTTTTAAGATTTTAATGACTCTTTTTGGGACTTAACCTACTGTCCCCTTTCCCAGGTCATGGTAATTATCCCCTGGGAAAACAAAGTGGAAAAAAAGTGCTGACCAAATGCCAGTTCTAATTGTTGGGGTAGGCATCTACCATGTAATTTTTAAAATTTATCATGAAGATGCAAATAGACTTCAGAATTGATTTTATTTTTGATTAAACTCTTTATGCAAATTATTATGCAAATTGATGCCCTTGAATTCAAGACAATCTGCCAATACAGTACCACTGAAACAGGGGAAAGAAGTATAGCATGTTAAAGCCAATCTATGGAAATGTTATGAATATGGTCATTGGCAATTATCCGGTTGATTTGTCTTATACAGAGAGCTAATCAGAAATCTAAGGACCAAAAATAATAATAAAATAGGGAGTAAGATTATTACTCGGACAATTCTAGTAAAAACACAATTTTGGAAGTGCATTTTTAGTTTTTCTTTTCTTGCCTTGGTTGGTAATTTGATTAATGAACCATATTAGATAAATGATCCATCTGTATTAATTCAAGTGTTACATATGTTATATATATATAAAGAATATATATCAGAATGAGTTTATAGAAATCAATTTATCATTTTAATTTCAGCAGCTACAAATAATTTAAAATTGTGAGCAGATGAGTTCACAGTAGTTTCTCTAAATCTTAGTTCTTAAAGTGAGATAATCTAGTGAGATATGTGTAAAATTTCAGTTAAGAAAAATGGAGGGAGTTTTGACAAACAACTGAAATATTTATGGTAAAGTGCTTTGTAAACTTAATAAAACTTTTAGTTTTGACAGAGATCATATTATTTTCAAGCTTCACTAAGCTGCACTGTTCTGGTGTACCAATAAAAAGGAAGGAAACTTGGAAATACAAATTTAACTTTTTACAAATTTCTTTCACTGGTGCATTTGTTAATCTGAATTGGTATTCTCTGTCATCTCTTCTGAATTGTTACAAGATCCCACGTCATATCGATTGTTAAATATTTTTAACAATATACTCTGTAATAGGTACATCATGGGAGAGCTCTAAAATGTAAACAATACAATTAATGTGAATTCACTATCTTTAATAGTAACTAATATAAGAAATATTTTGTATCACAAATTCAAATAAAATAAAAAGGGTTTACAACTTCAAAGTATTTGGACCTTAGTAGACTTTATTGTGATCCTACTAAAGATATAGTTTTAAAAAACTTTTCCTATGTCTACTTCAAATTTAGGCTATGAGTAAACTCTTATAAAATTGCTGTTCTAAAAAATATAAGCAGTGCATAACCCACACTTAAAACCATATTTCTCTTTCTCAAGTTTTTGTCTATTAAAAATATAGTTTACTTAAACATAAACAATCTCAAAACATATATTTAGCAGGATTAAAAACATTCCATATAAACACTTAAAGCACTTCTTTGTCTTTATGCTATCCAACCTATTTTTAAATAGTTTTTATCCCTAGCTCATATAATATAATCAAGTTCATATAATCAAGTTCATTGAAGCCCAGTAAACTTTCAATAAATCTACAATAGTGATTTCTGAACAAAATCTAATATGATGTTATTCATAAACATAATAAATCCAATATTCTAATCCAGTGTAGTGGTTAGAATCCCAAGTATGAAAGGTTAAAAAAAATCTCTCTCTAAATGAAATATACAAAGACTATTATATTCCTACACTTCTTTCCAACTTAAGATACACTTATAATTCAGCAGTAAAACATGAGGTCAGAGCAGATTAAAATATAGTTTTAGATAGTCATACAATTATCTCTTAAATTTGTGGAGACACTCATTCTTTGTAACTTCATTTTTAAAATCAGGCTCTGATCAAACTTGAACAAGAACATGAACAAGATTTCTTCTCATTAGTATATAGCAATATAGGTAAGTAAATTAAGTATTTTAGGTAAATTAAGCATGTTGAAAATATATTTATTCTATCTATAGATACCATGACTTGGTGATTTTAGTCAAAACTGGAAATGTATATTTAGGTTATTTCCATTATTATGGGCATGCTTATTGTTATTTGTAGATTTGATATCTTGGGTATGCTGAGCATTTCTGGTTTCCTTAAAAAACTTGGATTGGAAATTAGTATGGTTTGTTAAAGAAAAATGCAAATCGAGGGAAGAGTGAATATTATGGGTTATCTTCAATTCTAAGTTTGCCATGCAAGATTTTGCAAATATTTTTCAAATGTCCATTTCCAAGTTCACCATCTTTTTCCCAAAAGTCATACTTCTTCTGTTTCCCAGTTTCATATTCACCCAAACTAGAAAAAATAGAGTTCATTCTATACCCTATTCTTTTCTTGTTTTCTCACATCTTTTCAACGTAAACATTATTTTAATTTCTTAAATGTGTCTGACTTTCAACATCTGCTCTGAACTGAAAAATACTCCAGATTTTTGAGGCAGGCTTTCTGAGGTGCCTTATTCTCAAGGATCACTTACATCCCCACAAACCTCCCCCAACTGAAAGTATCCTGGCTACCCTGATTTAGTGATCCTCTCAATCCCTTTCCAATCCATTGGTCATACACACTAACACATACACACACAAAAACACAATAATATATGTATATACACAAGGACACACTGCAAATATGGTATTCAATCCCCTGAATGTGTCATGTTTTCTCATAGCTCTGCTTAAATGATCTTTTCCAATTCCTTCAGCCCATTCTGAAAGATTTAAAGTGTTCTACCACTTTCCTTTGGAAGATTTCATGATCACTTTAGGCTAAATTATGAGTCTGTTGGTTCTTTGAGAGCAGCGGAGAATAATGCTAACATAGACACAGTGAAGAAGAGAAGAGGGACATTTAGAACAATTCTGCTTGGTAAAATTTTTGTTGTTTGTTTTCTTGTTTTTAACTGCATGACTAGATGGCTCTAAAAGTGTAAGAAGGTGGGAATGAAAGAGAGGCCTTTTAGTGAGAGGAATTATATTAGGATAGGGACTATGGAAATAACATAAGAGGTGAATGGGGTCAAAAAGATGAGTAATATTGAATGCTTAATAGCTGTTAGAAATTATGCATTGGTGTATTTGTTTTCAGAAATCAGAGTTAAACACTTTTACCTGAAGCTCCTATCAATCTGAGAGTGGTAAAGGGGGAAACTCATTGAAAATTCATCCGGGACTAGGAATTAGGAGGTCAAATATCAGGAAGAATTTGAAGATGATTAAAATAGTATCACATAAACAAATTTACAAGGAATCTAGGCTGAGTTAGACAGATGGCCAAGCTAATACATGGAAAATAGACCCCCCCCTCCAAAAAAGCCCAAGGTTTAGCAATTTCAAAAAGTAACGTAAACAATTCAATGTAAGTGCCAATGGCAAAGTAACTTTTTTTGACACACTTTTTTCCCTAACAAGTGTGTCATATATGTATTTAGTAGTATAATAATTCTGATTAACATTTTGGGGCAAACATAATAGATGCATTTATAAATGTATCTGCATTTTTTCCTCTATATAACCTCTATATAACCACCTATAGTAAAACACCTATCAATTTACATCATTCTTCCAAAGATAAGGAGTTTAAAATAATAAATAATTGAAAGGATTTATTAAGCCTTCATCTGGTACTATAAATACAACAGCATTCTCAATTTCTATTAAATAAAATATTTATTTTTAAATACAGAATTCTATGCATTTTTAAAATATGTATTTGATGTCTAAATTAGCATACACTGTGGTTCCATAGTCATGCAGTTAAAATGAGGCTTTATATAGTAAATTAATATTTTATTAAGAATAATAGATACTTTCAAAGCACAGTAAATAGAATTATTTAATATGGAGTAGTATAATTTACGCCTTTTGCAAGTATAATTCAATAAATGAGGAACTTGGAAAAATGCCTCATACATTTTTAATTAATGCAATAGGAAAAATTTAAGGTAAGATTTTGAAATTTTAGGATCAGCTCTGTAGGTAAAAGACATCATTTTTTTCAAAATTATTATATGCAAAATCAAATGATCTGAATTCAATGGATTGATTTATTTCTGACCTAGATTTTTTTTAAAAGAATTTTTTTTAAGTTTTTTTTTTTTTTAATTTCTTTTCAGCCTAAAGAATTCATAGTTTTACACCACACCCAGTGCTCCATGCAATGCGTGCCTTCCACTATACCCACCACCAGGCTCCCCCGACCTCCTACCCCCCGCCCCTTTAAAACCCTCAGGTTATTTTTCAGAGTCCATAGTCTCTCATGGTTCATCTCCCCCCCAGTTTCCCTCAACTCCCTTCTCCTCTCCATCTCCCCATGTCCTCCGTGTTATTTGTTATGCTCCGCAAATAAGTGAAACCATATGATAATTGACTCTCTCTGCTTGACTTATTTCACTCAGCATAATCTCTTCCAGTCCCGTC